>PVKM010008452.1:0-38961 GCA_004027735.1 Carollia perspicillata
TAATAGATACAAACTTCTTTTACACAGGTGAGTACAGGATAGTTAACAGTCATCAATTAACACAATAATAATAACAATGAGGGTATTTGTGGTCTCTGCTCTGGTGTGTTTGTTGTTCTGGGGAAAGGGGAAGTTACCTTGACATTTCAAAGTCTTGTTTATTAGGTATGTTACCCTAGGTGCAAAAAGAAAATAGGCAGGCTTAATTAAGGTAAAGATGGACTTTTGTGAGGGAAGAATCCAGCCTGGGACAGGACTACTGGCCATAAACTGCTTTTAGTTAAATAGATTTTCATCTGAGACCATCCTTTGTGGTTACTTTTGGTCTCTGAGTTTGCAAGGCCACTGCCACACAGACCTCCCCAGAACTTGGCAGGTCAGCATGTGGCCCCCTTTTCTGTCCACAACTGGAACACCTTTGAGTACCTGGGTTATTCCAGGGAACCCCAGATTGGAGATTTCCCCTGGAGGCTGGTGTTTATGTGACACATGGTTCTGAGAGGGAGAGGCTGCAGATGTGGTCCTCCATCAATGTCATCAGACCTCCGACAATGGCTGGTGGCCTGTTTGCTGTAAGGAATATTTTGAATATTTGGGGTCTTATGATACAGGAATGGAAGTTTGGGGCAGAGAAAAATGTAAATTCTCCTTTAGGATCGGACAGTTCAGTGGGACTCTGGAGACACACCCCTGTGCTCACGTTAACCATACTTTCCCCTTGCAAGCTCTCTAATGCAAAAAGGCTCAGGCTAAAAGTGTCTATGCAGATAAGGTGCCGGTGGATGAATTTAAAGAGCTGTATTATCACTCCATTCTCTGTGCGCCAGATGAGAGCGGGAGTAAAGGCTTTCAGTTCTCAGACGCAGCATATAACATTTTGCTATTATTGTAGCCCAAACCTGTAGCTCCTCTGGAGATGGTAAATCATTACCTACTCTCTTTGAGCAGAACATAAATTTCATGTGTGTTTTTGTGCCAGGTAAATTGATTATTTTGAAAGGAGGCAAGCTTTAAGAAAAAAGTTTTTATCTGATATGTAATAAAATAAAACTAAATAATGACATGAAAAACAAAGAGCTTTACTACCATCTCAATCCCCGCGTCCACTTGGAACCCTTTGGGGATGTGACAGAGAAGAAACTCTATGCCAAGCTTCAGTGAAAGGAATTCAAGTGGTTTTTGGAGATCATGTATCCAGAACTGCATGTACCTGAAGACAGTCCTGGCTTCACCGGGATGCTCCACAGTAAAGGACTAAAAGATTACTGCTTTGACCATAACCCTCCCAACAAACACAAACTCATTGGACACCAGGTCCTCCTGTACCTCTGTCATGGGATAGGTCAGAACCAGTTTTTTTGAGTACATGTCCCAGAATGAAATTCACTATAACATCCACCATCCAGAGGCCTGCGTAGCTGTGGAGGCAGTAACAGATATCCTCATTGTACATCTCTGTGAGGAACTGGCCCCCAGAGCACCAGAAGTTTATCCTGAAGGAGGGTGGTTTTTTATTTCACATACACTCCAAGAAACATGTTTAGGCTGACAGGAAGGCATTTAGCAATAGATTCGTACCACTCTTATGAGACTATACCAACTTGGAATATCAGAAATGGCTCTTTTAAAAACATATGTCATAAAGTTTCACAAAGTGTCACTGTATTGTACCAAGGAGACCAGCATAGGAGGTGGGGAGCCACTGGACTTAGCCCAACAGGGACTAAGGCTAAGTACACTGAAAGACCCACCAACAGCAAACAGTTGGCTGCTCCATTTTATAAGGAAGTCACTGTGCAACTTGTGGAAGTGCTGTGGGATATGGTAAGAATGTGAATAAGCTTTGTACTGATTTTAAAAACTTTAAAGTTGTTTCCAAATACCCTATTTTCAAAGGGTAATCATAAAATGTTAACTGTTGGTAGTCAGGAAATTAGAAATCTTTAAATATTTTTCTGTCAAGATATGCATTCTACTATTGTGTCTTTTATTCCCCCTAACAAAAAAGTAAATGTTTTATTTTGGTATGTGCAAGTATTTGCAGATAGGAAGATGTTTGTATGTGTTGAAATTAGACTCATGTAATGTACTTTGCATAAATTGATAATACTTCAAATGTTGGTTTAGATTTTTCTCACTGTGGACAGATGGGCAGTGGGAACATTGTACTAATTCTTTCACATCACTGAGATAATCTAGATTTATTTAATAAAGAATGCTATTTAATTAAAAAAAAACAGAATTACCTCCCAAAGACTCTCCCTTCAAATGCCACATATAAATTTGGGTAGATACAAACACTCAGCCTACAACAAGGTGAGAACAAGGAATTGCACTTTTAAACTAGTTTCCTGGGTGACAATTAAATTCATCTTTTTTGAGACCATGTTATATACTTTTTACATATCTTCCTAATTTAAAATTTAGGGCAATTGTGTGTGATGCATTTTATAACTAGTATTTTAAAAAGGAGGACTGAAAATTCAGCAGTACTAAAGAATTTGCCAAGGTCTGACAGCTACAAAGTACAGACTGATTTCAAATATGCGATTTCACTGCCATGTTTCAAGCCCTTTGTATGCCTATTAGTTTTTATCCTTTAGGATCCTTCTGCACATCAGTCTAAGTCAAAAAACAGCAGCTTTACTGTATTAAGGCTAGAAAAATATTGGCTATCTGAAAAGAACAGCTGCGTTCAGGGAAAAAAATAGATGTGATTGGTAATTCTAAGCATGAGTCAAGAGTACTATAGTAAGAAATCATCCAAAGAACATAAAGAACTATTTGAAAAATCCATTCTTCATCATGATAATTTGTCAGGCATTGGCTGGGGATAGAAAGAATGGAGTTCTGAGGCAGGATGGAAAGAAGTTAGGGAAAGATCCCAACAAGTGGAGTGAAGAAGTAGAAGCCCCTATCCTCTCACCAGGGCCTCCACCTCAGGGCATGATCAAAGGGAAACAGTTAAAGGCAGGAAACTCCTGAGGTACTCGTGGAAATCACAACAAGGCTTCCTCACCACCAGAAGTCCTGACTCAAAATTTGGTGCCATAAAGCTTGGAGACAACCACCCCCATCACTCACACACACTTAGAAACACATGTTGAGTTGGCCAAAAAGCTATTTTTATTTTTTTCCATAAGATGGCTCTAGTAGTACTTAGTTGTATTTAACTTCATTCAAAACAATTTTGTTAAATTGTATTGTGACAGCTGTCATATCAGTGTGCATTAAAAAACTTACCAAAATTGTTGAATTTTTGTGTAGCCACTTTAATATTGAAGATAGAAAAAAAACATATGGACTTTTTGGCCAATGCAATAAAACCCCAAGAACAAAGTGACCATGGATGCAACTCATTCTCCTATTGGCTCCTGTCCACTCAGGAGCATGTTTTTCGCTTCTTTCACAGCAGTACCTGTACCCCTACCACTTTCTTTTTCTCTACGTGAGTAAAACTTGATTTGTTGTCACCCTCACTCTAACTGATCCTTGAAATTTTTTCTGGGTAAGTCAAGGACCTGGAGAACACCTGGAATTCAAAACGTCCCATTTCCTGTGGGGCAGGGCCAGCCTGAGGAGACTGTCTGGTAATACTTCCCCTGTTTACAACGGCTGAAGTAACCCGAACCTGAGTTTAGTGACCTGTAGTTTAGTAGAATTCCATTCATAAACAAGGCATGAAACACATTTGCTTCTGTAAGTCAAAGGGTCATAATATGATCTTTTGCCATTGAGCCCTTCCCTTCCTCAGATGCCAGGGCACTGCTGACCACATCTTCCAGGGGCCTGGGAAACATCCTTCCATAATCCCCCAGTGAGGCCAGCTGCTGCTCAGCAAGCCTTTCACTTCACCTACTGAGCTGGAAAACTTTTGTTGTCCTTCAATTGCACCTCATGTGAAAGCTCATTTTTTTTTCCCTCAGGATCTTAAATACCATCATGGGAGGGAGTGCTTATTTTCAGCTTCTCCAAAAACAATTGTTCTTATTGACGACACACAACAGCTGCAGGGAAAAACCTGTGGGATCCAGCACGCCAAGAAATAAGCAGCATACCAGACAAAATAGATTCAACATAAATGAAATATCTTGGGGAAAATGTATATCCATTGTGAAATAGTCCCACAAGATATCAATAAATTGTATAATACAAATCTCAATTTATTAGTTTGTCAATGGCAAATGTGCTCTAACATTGAATTACATTAAGCTGTTTCCTGGATATTTAATATAGCTCATAACAACCATGAAATAGAAATTTAGTGTACTGAAGGGGCAAAAGAGAATCTCCAAGAAAAAATAGTTATTATAAATAAAATTTTTTGAATTATGAAGGTTTACAACATCATTATTGACATATGCAAAACACTCTACCCAACAGCAGAATATATATTTTTCTCAAGTACACCTGGAACAGTCTCCAGGACAGACAATATCATAGGCCAAAAAACTAAAATTTTAAAAGATTGAAATAATACAAAACTCTTTTCTAATCACAATGAAGTGAAACAAGAAATTGTCAACAGAAGAAAAACTGGAATATTCACAAGTATGTGGAACTTAAACAACAACCAATGAGTCAAAAAGAAATGAGAGATTGTAAAATAGAGACCAATGAAAATGCAAACAAAACATACAAAAACTTATGAAATGCAGTGAAGCCATTTTAAAAGGGAAATTTATAGCTGCAAACAGATCATAAAAGATAGAACCCAAACATACTTCTAAATAACACATGGATCAAACAAGAAATCTCAACAGAAATGAAGAATATTTTGAATGAAATAAAAATGAAAATACAAAATTTGTGGGATGCCAAGAAAGCAATACTTAGGGGGACATTTATAGCATTGAATTTATGTATTAAAAATGAACACAGATCTCAAATCAATAATCTGAGTTTCCATTTTAGGACACTAAAGATGGAATAGCAGACTAAATCTAAAGTAATCAGAAGAAAAGAAATAAAACCTAGAGCAGAAGTCAATGAAATTTAATAGAAGAAATTAACAGAGAAAATCAATGAAACCCAAAATTGAACATTGAAAAAGACTGTTGTGCTAAGTAAGCCAGCCAGAGAAAGACACACATCATATGATCTCATTTATATGTAGAATGTAAGGAGCTGAGGAACAAAATAGAGGCAGAGGTGTGGATATGTGGGACTGACTGGTGGCTGTCAGAGGGGAGAGGAAAGTGGGAGGGGGAACTCTGGGTGAAAGAAGATGAAAGGATTAGTCAAAGAACATGTATACATAACCCATAGACACAGACAACAGTGTGGAGATGGCCAGAGGGAAGCGGGAGTGAGGGCTGGATGGAGGTAGGCAAAGGAGGGGGAAAGGAAGACATCTGTAATAGTGTCAATGATAAAAATATATATATATCAATAAAATTGGTAAGTTTCTAGCCAGAGTAACTAAGAAAAACGGAGAGGATACAAATAATATCAGAGATGAAAGGAGGAACTGCATACCCCATGGACCTTAAAAGAATAATAATAAAAGAATACTGTGAACAATTCCTTGCCAATTAACTTGAAACCTAGATGAAATTCACTAATTCATTGAAAGACACAATCTGCCAAAACTCACACCAGAAAAAATTAAATGAGCCCACACCAGTTTTAAAAATTGAATCACTAATTAATAACTTTAACCTTTGTCCTTCACCTCCAAAAAGAGGTTCCACATTGCAATTTAGGAGGGATTGATCAAAAAAGAGAGAGAGAGGCAAAAAAACAAACAAACAAACAAACAAAAAAAAAACCGCATGGGCAAGCCCTGCTGGCGTGGCTCAGTTTGCTAGGCATTGGCCCACGAAGTGAAAGGAAGCCAGTTTGATTCCTGGTCAGGGCACATGTCTGGGTTGTGGGTTCAGTTCCTGACTGGGGCATGTATAAGAGGCAGCCAATCAATGTTTATCTCTTGCACTGATGTCTCTCTCCCTTTGTTTCCCTCCCTACCCCTCACACAAAAGTAAATAAATAAAATCAAATAAAACCCTCATGGACACAGAAAACAGTGTGATGATTGTGGCAGTGTGGAGGAATGGTGGAGGGAGGAGGGTATAGCAGGGATAAATGGTGATGGAAGGAGACTTGACTTCGGTGACAAACACACAGTACAGTGTAAAGATTGTGTTGTAGAAATGTGTACCTGAAACCTGTGTAAATTTGTTAACCAGTGTCACCCCAATAAGTTCAGTAAAAAATGGAAAAAATGTCTGTGATGCAGTCTACCACAGTAAAGATGGGAAGATGGGTACCTATGTGGGGCTAGTTAGAAATTCAGTATACCATTTTAGCTTAAAGGGAAAATTGAGTCTGATATTTGCATACATTCCTGGTTTAATGCTCTTTGGGAACTAGTTAGATGGAAATTTAATAAAGGTTGCATGGCAAAAAAACAAAACTAAAACCGAAACTGAAAAACCTCTGAATACCAAAGAATGTTTTAATCTCAAGAGAGCATCCAGCACAAATCAAAAGCAACACTTATTTAGAGCCATCCCACCACAGAAAAAATGCAGATAGTCCTTGAGCATCATTTATAACACATCGCAACTACTTTTATTTATTCAGGGTGATTTTATCCTATTAACAGTAGATCTTATGGAGTGAACATTCCATTTATGTGGTGTTCCCTATTATTAGAAAAGCTCCTGGTTCATCAGCTCTTCTAAAAGGATAGAAGATTGCATAGAAATCTTTAATGTACAGAGGATTTTAGAAGCCCAAATGGCAGCGGAATTAGTTTAGCCTGCAGTGTTGTATGCCACCATTACTATGCAAGAGAGACATTTTCAAGATGGATACTTGATTGGTAACAGTATGATTCCTCAAGTTAATATCTCAAGCAAGCAGAATTAATAACCCCGCTGGCAACAACCATCTTTTCTGCACACTAGGCAAACATCAGAGTTTAAACAAATGCCATTTGAATGTTTTGGATCTCCTGTTTGTTTTGGAATGGCATGATCATCTTTGAACTTTGAAATGATCATTTCATTTTCTACCCCCGACTGTCATTGATCATACCCATCATGCCTTCTAGCTCAGAAAGACATATGGCATCAGGGGCTGTCAAATCCATTATAAACTAGAGTAATGAGGCTTCAAAACCAACTGTACAAAGTTTCCTTCTCTCCACCCCCATCCCTGCATCATCTGAATATCTCTTTTA
The DNA here is from genome assembly GCA_004027735.1 of Carollia perspicillata. Taxonomy (NCBI): domain Eukaryota; kingdom Metazoa; phylum Chordata; class Mammalia; order Chiroptera; family Phyllostomidae; genus Carollia; species Carollia perspicillata. The sequence continues at coordinate 7,187 of PVKM010008452.1, forward strand.
TCAGCCTGCCTTAATTGTTCAACTTCCACTTTTGGGGTTAAAGTACTATGTCACAGACAGCCCTGTGAGAATGAATAATATAGAGACTGACATAAAGCAGGGTCTCCATGTTTACTGAATGAAATGTTGTTGAAATGGCAACACTCTTAAGTTTTCAGAAAGAGAAGGATTGCTTGCAGGGACTATTGCCTTCTGAAGCCCTTCAAGAGCATCTTTTGAGTCAAAAAGCTTCCTCTAATAAATAGTTCATCCACATGGTGCCTCCTAGCTGTCAACAACCTTGCCTTCCTGTCTTCTTGCAATCTTCAGTGATTGCCTGAGTATTCAAGATTCCTTTCCAAACACTGATCATTATTATTTCTCATCAAGTTGTTGTGAGAATAAATGAGATACACATAAAAACTGGCCCAAAGTAGGTACTCTATACATTTTATTTCCCAGTTGAGAAAGCAGGTTGAGAGCCTTTTATTTGAAGCCATACAGCTGAGAAGTGACAGACTGTGCACGTTGGTGCCAAATTCTGAGCTCTTTCTACAGCCTGTATTACCTGCTACAGAAGTTGATGTGTGCAGGGAATATTTGCATGGCAGTAAATATTTGCAAAACTGCCCCCAAGATGTATTTTAGAGTTGTTTTATCCCGATTCTGCTGTTTTTTAGTGACTTGTGCAAACACATGAACAAAGGCTGATGCTTGAACCCAAATTCCTTTGGCTACCAATACAATTTTTCCCCTATGTATTTTCCTAGACATGCCCACCCAAAACTTTTCTAAAATTTCTGTTGTATGTCCTTGAAAAGAAAGTCCCTAGTGTTCAGAAACTGCCAATTACTTACATCTACGCACATCATCTTCTCCCATAGAACTATATGCACACATACACACTGACATGTGCTGTCACATTACACAATACCAGCACATAGGAGCTATACAGTGATGGCTGTGGACTGCCTCATACTTCTAAAGATTGAACTTTTACTGGTACAACATAGGGAATCTAGTAAAAAATATTGAAACAACTATGTGGTGCCAGGTGGGTACTAGAATTATCAGGGTGATCACTTTATAAGGTATATAAATGTCTAATTACTATGTTGTGCACCTGAAACTAATATAATATTGTACATCAACTGTAACTGGAAAATTAATGTTAAAAATAAATGCAAATATGTCTATGGGTAGGTCCATTTCACCTTTCCAGCCACCATGGATTTTTTTCTGTATTTCTATTCTGCCACTGAACATATGTGATTTCATACCAATTTTTATGATGTACCTATAGAAGTAGAAAACATTTGAAGATTTTACCCAAAGTATTAACATCATTTATAAGCAATGGTTTAGCCACAATAAACCAACCAGTTATAAAATCAACTAAACATATTATAACTCAGCTATAGTTTTCCTCTGTTTTACCCCAGAAGGATAAAAGGACATTCTAATACACTCTTAAAATATAGATATATTACTATATATTGTGCATGTCATTAGTTTTTTTATAAAAAAATAAATTTGACTTTTCACAATTTATTCATAATGAATTTATGCAAGATCCTTGTGATTAGGACTCAATTTTTAAATTACAGCATTTTAAAAAGATTTTATTTATTTATCTTTATAGGGGAAGGAACGGAGAGAGGGAGGGAAATATCAATGTCCGGTTGCCTCTCATGCATTCCCTGCTGCGAACTGGCCTGCAACCCAGGCATGTGCCCTGACTGGGAATCGAACCGTGGTTGTTTGGTTTACAGGCCCGCACTCAATACACTGAGCTACACCAGCCCAGGGCTCTAAAATTACAGCATTTTAATCTTACTATTTATCCACAATAATTGCTGACTTTCTAATGATAGGGCTATAGGACTCCAATAGGACTGTAGATGATATAATTTATTCTCTTTCCCAAACTAAAAAATGGAAATATATGTTTACAGATCCAACATTCTGGCAAATGCCCACATCTTTCTGATTATTCAGATAATATTAAAAGTTTTCTGATAGATTTATTATATATTATTACTCTGTAGAACAAAAACATTGTATGAGTTTGATTTTTGAAATAATTATCACAATTTCAAGTCCTTGGCTGCATTTTGAATCTCACAACTTGGCAGAACACTAGGAGCAGAAAGGCAGCTGTCCACACAGATTTCACATCCCATCAAAGAAACTATATCTGGAAAGAACCAGCAAGTACTCTAAAATGCACATTCCCTCTTAACTGCAAATTCTTCTCCTTCAAGTGCTTTACCAACTGGTGACCTGTAATTTCTCTTTAATTCATATGTTTTTGCTTCAATTTTCTTTTATTTTTTTAATTTAAAAAATATTTTATTTATTTATGTTTGGAGAGAGGGAAAGGAGGAACAATGAGAGGGAGAGAAACATCAGTCAGTTGTCTCTTGTACAGGCCCTGACTGGGGACCAAACCCACAATGTGGGCATGTGCCCTGACTGGGAATTGAACTGGCGACTTTTGCTTTGTGGGCCAATACCCAACCAACTGAACTTCACCAGTCCAGGCTCTTCAATTTTCTTTTTAAAAATCATTCTACTTAATGGTCAAAAAAACCCTTAAGTAACATGGGATGGAGTATTTGCTTTCTGTGATCTATTATAACACCATCCCATCTCTTTTCTTATTCTACTTTACTGCAAATGTAATTCAGAAATGATTTATTCTTGTTCACATTTCTTTCTCAAGCCTCTGTTAATTATAAATTTTAATTGTCCTGATGCTATTCTTATGATTTTATTCTTTTCTATTTGTTCTCTGTTATATTTTCTATTAATAATCTTCAGGATATGAGTCTTCTTTTATATAACAATACTGTTTCTTTGTAAAATATGAACACTTACAACTTCTTAAGTGATATAATTTGTAGAACATTTTAGAAAACTTCTCTTTCCTATCAAAATTCATTTACAATGCATATTGGCAACTAAAATTGCTTTAAAACAGATGACTCTCTCCTTCTGTAATTTTAGGATAAGCATAGAAATGCATATTTAGAGAGGCAATATTTTGAGATTAAATACCATTCAATATGAATGTCTGATGAAGTCACATATCAAATAAGGTTCATTATGAAGAAAAACATGGGAGAGCATGTTGGTAGGAAAGTAAGTTACTGTAGCCACTGTGGAAAACATTGCAGAGTTTTCTAAAATAGTTAAAGATGAAACTACCTTATGACCCAGTGATTCCACTTCTGGGAATATATCCAAAGAGACATGAAATACTGATTTGAAAGAATATATGCACCCCTATGTTCATTGTAGCATTATTTATAATACCCAAGATCTGAAAGCAGCCTAAGTGCCCACCAGTAGGTGAGTGGATAAAAAAGTTGTGCTATATTTACACAATGGAATACTACTCAGCTGTAAAAAAAGAAGGAAATGTTATGTTTTGCGACAGCATACGTTGACCTAGAGAGCATTATGCTAAGTGAAATAAGCCAGTCAGAGAAAGACAAACACCATATGATTTTACTTGTATGCAGAATCTAATGAACAAAATAAGCTAACAAACTAGAAACAGATTCATAAATATAGAGAACAGACTGACAGCTGTCAGATGGGAAGGGGATTAGGGTGTTGGTTGAAAAGAATGAAAGAACTAAATAATAACAACAAAAATAAACCGAACTCAGCCACAGACAACAGTGTGGTGATTACTGGAGGGAAAGGGGGCTGGGGAGAGGTATAAGAGGGTAAAGAGGGGATAAATAGTGACAGAAGGAGACTTGACTTGGGGTGGTGAACACACAATGCAGTATACAATGTATTATAGAATTGTACACCTGAAACCTATATAATTGTATTAACAACTGTTCACCCCAGTACACTCAATAAAAGTGAAAAAAAGAAAAAATAAGGGAGAATATAACACTGCCTAAAATGTTAAGATACTAGGGAAATTGTATCCTTTATACATGCAAACATCTTTTTTTTCTGACATAATATTCCTTTTGGAAGCCAGCCACATCACTAACCCCAGGACACCACAGTTCCCTCTATGTGGCCTTAGCTGTCACACTGGTCCCTGTCGTGTCCCCATTCTGGGTCTCCCAGCACTAGTCTTACCCTACACCCCTCCAGTTGTTTTAGTCTAACTTTTGTCTTATATTAAGATCCTTGAACTTCTGTCCTTTCATTCAGGAACTCTCCCATATACCACATAGCCAATAATCCATTCAGACCTTTCTCCTTTGGAAAGTAAAGGGGTTACAGAGGAAAAGTGAGAATGATTGTGGTTTGATTTTGCCTGGTTTCAGGGGCTTCTCCTGCTGCCTTTGTACATCAGAAGTGGCTTGACGTATAAGTGCTGGGCTTTCTATTCCATCATTAAAACCTCTTAGTTAAGCCCTGGCTGGTGTAGCTCAGTGGATTGAGTGTGGGCCTGAGAACCAAACAACCACAGTTTGATTCCCAGTCAGGGCACATGCCTGGATTGCAGGCCAGTTCCCGGCAGGGGACACATGAGCAGCAACCACACATTGATATTTCTCTTCCTTTCTCCTTCCCTTCCCCTCTAAAGATAAATAAATAAAATCTTTTAAAAAAAGAAGTTAATACCTAAAGTTGGTTTCATTAAAAAAAAAAAAACCCTCTTAGTTAAATAAAAGACCCATTTCCTCTTTCTAGGAAATATATTTCTGAGAGGTTTCAATGGGCATATCTATAGCAAGGAATTTGGATGTGGACCACAAGAAGGGTATGGGCATGAACATATTTCACTTTTGTTTGGAGGTCTTTAGGTGAAATTATAGCTGCTGTGAGAGTCCTTCTCAGATGCTTGTTCAGCCCCAGGCAATGGAAGCTGCTATGGTTTGGCAGTGGTACTGATTAAGCCCAAATATCATGGCTATTTGCTGTACTATCATTCACTGATGATCTTCCACTGCTAACTAGACAGGCCATTTGAGGATCTACCTGTTTCTCCAAAGCTCCACTGATTCCTGATCTCTCCTTTCTTTCTCTCTCTCTCTCTCTCTTTAATTTTTTTTATTTTAGAGAGAGGGTAAAGGGAAAGGAGGGGGAAAGAGAGGGAGCGAAACATCAATTGGTTGCCTTCCATGTACACCCCAACCAGGTACTGAACCTGGCGTGTGCCCTGACTGGGAATTGAACCGCTGACCGTTAGGTTTCTGGGATGACATCCAACCAACTGAGCCACACTGGCTGGGGTTATCGCTCCTTTCTTTTGACTTTTCTCCTTACTTCTTTTTTCCCCTTTCAATCCTAGGAATTCCTACAAAGCCTAAACACAGAGCCTCACCTTTTCCCAATCATAGTTTCTCAAAAACATCTTTCCACTCCCTATAGGTCATAATGAACATGAAAATATATTCTCAGAATTTTTCAAGTACCCCCAAAAATTTGCCGAAGATGTTTTAATTTAAGGAAACACAAATTCTCTATTCCAAATCAGTCAAGATTGCCTTACTTCATGCAACATGGCACTCCTGCGCTGCTAGAAACAGATTGTATAACATTTTCTGTGAGAACAATGACCTGTTTTCTTTTTAGACAGCTGATTCTCAATCTGTCCGCTCATACAAAGCACCTGGGGGTCTTTAAACACACTGATGCCTGAGTCTCATCTCCAGACTGATTTAATTGATCTGGACTCAGGCCAGGATTTGGAGATTTAAAGGCTCTAATGTGCAGCTAAGATACACGCTATTTGTCTAGTCCATTTTTGCCTAACTCCCTGAAATAATACAGGAAAATAACTGTCTCTTAACCTATGTAGCCTGCATTTTAAGACAAATTCTACCCCATGATACAGCTGCTATTGTTTGATTTGATAATTCCAAACAGCAATTTTTCAATACCTCTTTGATTTCTTACAACAGATAGAGAAATGCTTGAGGGCATTGGATTTGTCTTAAGAAAAGAAAATATGAGATCTGTACATGCTTCGGCATTTTTCCCCTCTATGGAACAGGATGAAGTCAAAAGATAGATATGTCTATTACTTTAACTATGATGACAATTTCATGGGTATACAGAAGGACCTCACTTAATGTTGTCTATGGCAGGGGTGTCAAACTCATTTTCACTGGGGGCCATATCAGCCTCACGGTTGCCTTCAAAAGGCCAAATGTAATTTTAGGGCTGTGTACATGTAACTGCTCCTTAACTAGGGACAAGGAGCTCTATATTCAGCCCTTTGAAGGCAACTGTGAGGCTGATATGGCCCCCAGTGAAAATGAGTTTGGCATCCCTCTTATATAGGTTCTTGGAAACTGCAACTTCAAGTAAAACATAAAATGAAAACAATTTTACCATAGGCTCATTGATATAAACAAGGGTTAATTTTTATGGCATATCTCTGGTCACAGAAACATCACTAAATTCTAAATACAGATCAAAACACTTCCAATATTAAACATTGAAATGAATGTGAGTGGTATATACTATTAAGAAAGATGAAATGAAAACAAGTAAGAGAATTTTAATTCCTTTATTCCAGTCTAGGGTCATAGGTGGCTAGAGCCTATTCTAGCTGCCCAGGGATATGGTATTTAGTTAGATATTAATTTTTTTTAAATATAGATCTTATTCTATCACTATCAGTGCTTCCTTAATATTACCTGCTTAAGTTTATAACAAACTTTTAAAATGATTCATTATTCCCTGTTTTTATTTTAGGTTCAAAAAGATTTTACTAGTTTATTTTTAGAGGGAGGGAAAGGGAGGGAGAAAGAAAGGGAAAGAAACATCAATGTGTGGCTGCCTCTCACACACCCCCAACTGGGGACCTGGCCCTCAACCCAGGCAATGTGCCCTGACTAGGAATCAAACTAGCGACCCTTTGGTTCACAGGCCAGCACTGAATCCACTAAGTCACACCAGCCATGGCCTTCTTTTTAAAGACAAGAAAACTCTGTGATCTTGAACAATTTATTTAATTTTTATGTCTCAGTTTTCTTATCTGAAGTTGATTAACTGCATTGTAGTTATGGAATAAAATGCCCTTACTCTTATGAAAATTCAGGCAGGATGGGGACAATGGTAGATTCCATTTTCATTACATATACTGAGTGTCACAATTCAAAATTTTCAAAATTATCATAGATCAGCAAAACTCACCAAAGCTTAGGCTTTCTATAAGATTCACAAATAATAAGACTGGTGCTCCTGTTACAACAAAAGTAACTGTTCTCCTATCATAAAACAATGCTGAAATAAAATTCATGTTTTTAGAAATTGAAATATTAGTCAAACTATCATTAAAATGTCTGCAGGTTCCAAAAAGCAGCCTCAAATTATAGAAAAATAAGTTTACAGATACTGAAAGTGACTCATTTTACAGCAATAACAAAGTGTTTTATCTGAGTCAAATGTGTTAATATTACTGAGATTCATTTTTGGGGAAAGGGCTAGAACTTATTTTCCCCAAAGTTCTAACCCTGGTGGAAAATGAACTTATAAAGACGATAACAATAATGTTGGGAAAGTTTTTTGTCTGAGAGTTTGAGTAGGGTAGAAAAGTGCCCTTCTAGCTATTGACAGACTGTGTTAAGCAGTGGACCATGATATAGAAAAATACCCTTCTACTGTGCACTAAGCCTGCCACTCAGCAATTGTCATGTGCTGGAAATTTCCAGCGAGCCCATGAAATGTCAGTAGGATACTTTAATGAGCAGCAAATTTCCTAAATGCGTCCTAAATGGGTGTGTATCTGTCATAGAGTATAGAAATGCCAATGCATTCTGCACAAGATTGTATCTGGCCTGCATTTCATTCTATGTTATCTTTGTCACAGGGAAACACTATTGCCATGCTTAGTGGCCTAGCAGAAGAAGAGAAGCTTTTAATGATTTTTGTCATGGCAGTCTAGAATGCTCGGGATGGGTAACAGAAGTCTGTGTGTTCTCAACTGATCTGTGGCCCGTAACTGATGCTGTTAGTGCCTTTGGCATTCACCTCAATATGCTAAAGGTTGCTTATTGCATATACCCTCTTGCTACTCTCTACCTAAGGGCTTTGTTTGGAGATTGCTCAGTCTCTGTAATGGGCAGAACAAAGTGTCCAAGAGGGTTAGCACCCCAAGAAGCAGCTCTTAACTAATGATGAACAAGGTGGAGGTCCCTAGTAGGACTAAATTCTAATTTTTCACAGTAGTTACTATTTATGTCTTCCTTACTTGTCTCACTTCACTATCCCTTGAGTCTCCAAGAAATAACTTCTAAAATAAAATACTTTCCTCGGCTTGTGCCTTTTAGGGAACCCCATGAACACAGACTTCCACTGAGGCATTTTTAAAGGCCCTTAGATGGGAAGTAATGTCCCTCTAGGCCCAGGTTGAATCATATTATACTCATCTTATTATGGATGAAATTATTGTTTCAGTAAAAAAATGAATTATGACCTTTAAGAATAAAAGATCTTACCAAACCTATATGCAGTTTAAAAGACAATCAGAGAGGAGGAGGAAGAGGGATAATAGGGGATAAGGAGGATCCATCAAGGAACATGTTTGAAGGACACGTGGATAAAGATAAAGGAGGTGGGTTCAAGGGTGGGAGACAGGGATTGTTGGGGCAGGGGGACTGGTGAAAATGGAGACAAATGTGCTTGAACAACAATTTAAAAAAAGATCATTGAAAGGAAGAAGTTCTGTCTGCTTTAACCTGCATGTTGTATGGAGTTCACATCTTATTAAATGCAATGTATGAGTATGTATTTGTATAGGGGAACCAAGGTATGAGTATGTATTTATATAGGTGAACCGAGGTATTTTAAGTATGACTTGGAGGAGCAAGTTTTTTTCATTTTCTTGACTTCTGCCTCTGTATTCCCTGAGTCGTTTTTTGACCTGATCCATCAATATAAACTCAGATAAAAGCAAGCTCTTTACCAACAAACATTTCTTAAACCTTGGGATAGCCTTAAATGGCTTCCCTTGGGAAGCTGGGAGTAACATATTCAGAAAAAACATATGAGCCAAGAGCAAAGGAAGGAATATACAGAGTCTGGCACAAATAACACCCCTTTTTTATTACAAAATCTTATACTACAAAATCATAGGCATGTCATTCTATAACATAACAATATCACACTCAAGTATACCATATGAAATTTTAGGTGAAATGTTCAAATTAAAACTATAAAGTATTACACCCATAGTATCACCCTACCAAGCACACTTGAGCACGCGTTACTTCTGTAGAAGTAGATTTATTAGAGAATTAGGGAAAGCAATATTCCCAGAGTCGAGATCCCTCAGGCTTTGCTGACATACCTCCTTGTCTCCATCCAACATTATTGCTACTGATGAAACTCAGGTCTTTTAGTTTTGAGTTGGTGCTTTGATGAGAACAATCCCATGGGTACTTTTTTCACAATTAAGCCCTTATCACCCTGAGAAATATCTCTAGCACTTCTTGGTGTCCAGGCAGTCCTGGGCAAAGTTGTAAAACAGAAAAAAATATGTGCTGGAGTCCATGACCTCTGTTTCTTTGACAATTCATGAACCTCTCATTCTTTCTTTCTAGCACAGTCTTTCTTTCCTATTTTACCCTTATTTAGACTCACTGTCATAAAATATTTTATCTCGTTGCTTGTAAATTAGTTGTATTAGCTGTCCTAAGAGTGCTTGCATTCTCCTTCATTATATGATAGAAAGTTTTATATCTCATTAATGATATTTTGGACACAAGCAAGTAGGTAAGTAATGAATATAGAGGTGGGGAATCTTTACTTAGAAAGAATTAACTCACAATTGCCTCTTTATCAACCATCCCTAGAATATCCCAGAGTCATTTCTCTGTAGAACTTATGTTTTTCATGAAATGTGGGTGAAAACATTCCATTTGTAATTTTGGTTCCAAGAATTACATTATGTGATTACCTGGCAAATAGTATGTATTCACTGAACCACTGAGAATGAAAAATGTGGCAAAAAATCATTTCTTGAAAATTTGCCATCTGATTCTACATAGTCTTATAAAACTCATTTTATTTGAGGGTTCAAATGTTGCTTTCCAGAACAATATAAAGCATCATAACTGTTAAGTCACCTTGGCCCTTTATGGGAGAGGACTAAATGAGGTCAGGAGGTTTTCAAGAAAAGCATATAGCCCAAGTAACACATGCTCACCCTACACCATTTTATTGGAAACATAAGAGAACTGCACTGACCCCTTTCTAGTCTATGAGGCCTTGATGCTAACTTAATCTCAACTCAATTTAAGGTAAAGATTTAGAGGCTGAGATATCATGTAGAGTAGCAAAATATTGTTCTCTTCCTTGCAGTTCTATAGCATGTGTGGTTGTTACTTAATATTCTTTCTTACATATTAGATCATGACAACATATCTTTCTTTTTAAATAATGCTAGTCATACTCATATTATTCCAGGTACCTAGGTATTTTCTTAATAGTTAATGTGAAGATAAATATTTAAAAATTAGAAATGGTGTTATCAGCTTGTCTAGAATTCATTCCTGTTGGAAAAAAGACTTAAGTCTCATATATATTTTAATTTTTTTCTATTTCTGTGAAAAAAGTCATTGGCATTTTGATTGGGATTGCAATGAATCTGTAGGTCACTTTAGGTGGTATGGTCATTTTAACAATATTAATCTTTCCAGTCCAAAAACTCAGGACATCTTTTCATTTATTCATGTCTTCTTTAATTTCTTTCACTAATGTCTTACAGTTTTCAGGGTGTATGTAGGTCTTTCATCAACTTGGTTAAATTTATTCCTAAGTGTTTTATTATATTTGATGCTGTTGTAAATGAGATGGTTTTGTTAATTTCTGTCACTTTGTTGTTAATGTATAAAAATGCAACTTATTTCTCCATGTCGATTTTGTATTCTATGAGTTTCCTGAATTCCTTTATCAGCTCTAATAATTTTTTTAGGAGTCTTTAGGGTTTTCTGTATATAAGATCACATCATCTGCCAATGAGCACAATTTTACTTCTTCATTTCTGATTTGGGTGCTTTTATTTTTCTTACCTAATTGCTCTGGCTAGGACTCTCAGCACTATGTTGAACAGAAATAGTAAAAGTGGGCACCTTTGTCTAGTTCCTGTTTTTAGAGGAAAAGTTTTTGTGTTTCACCCTTAAGTATGATGTTATCTGTGGGCTTCTTATATATGGCCTTTATTTTGCTCAGGTGCATTCCAACTATACCTGATTTATTGAAAGTTTTTTTTTATCATGAAAGGGTATTGCATTTTGTAAAATCCTTTTTCTGCATCAACTTTGATGATATGATTTATATCCTGGATTTTGTTAATGTGTTGTATCGCATTTACTGATTTTCATTCGTTGAACATTTTTTATCTTAGGGATAAATAGCACTTAATGATGGTGTATAATCCTTTTTATGTGCTGATGAATTAGATTTGCTAGTATATTTTGTTGAGAATTTTTGCATCTATGTTCATCAAGGATATTGACCTGTAATTTTCTTTCCTTGCAATTTCCTTGTTTGGTTTTGGTATCAGCATAATGTTGGCCATGTAAAATAAGGTTGAAAGCATTCCCTCTTCTTCAAACTTCTGTAAGTCTTTAAGCAGGATTGGTGTTAATTCTGTAAGTGTTTGGGAGAATTCATCAGTGAAATCATTTGGTTCCGGACTCTTCTTTATTAGGACATATTTGATTACTCATTCAATCTCATTGTTAGTTATAAGACTATTCAGATTTTCTATTTCTTCTTATGATTCAGTCTTGGTAGGTTGTATGTTTCTAGAAAATTTACCCATTTCTTCTAGACTACATAATTTGTTGGCATATAAATATTGGTAGCAGTCTCTTATGATCCTTTGTACTTCTATAGTATCAGTTGTAGTGTCTCCGCTTCCATTTCTAATTGTACTTGAGACTTCTTTTTTCTTAGTTTGTCTCACTAAAGGTTCATCAATTTTTATTTATCTTTTCAAAAAAAAAAAACCCAGCACTTATTTGTGGTCTTTTCTCTTGCTTTTCTAGTCTCTGTTTCTGCTCTGATCTTTACTTCCTTCTTTTTCTGTACTTTTGTCTAGGCTTTCTTTTTTTCTAGTTCTTTGAGGTATAGATTTAGTCTGTTTTTTTTGAAATCATTATTTTCTTCTTCATATAGGTGTTTATCAGTATAAATTTCCCTCTAGGACTGCATTTGCAACATCCCATACATTTTGGCATGTTGTATTTTCAGGATTCCTTTTTTAATTTGAAGATATTATTTGATTTCCCTTTTGATTTCTTCTTTGACCCACTGGTTGTTTAGGAGTATGTGGTTTAACATTTACAATTTATGAATTTTTCAGTTTTTGTCCTGTTAGTGATTTTTAGTTTCATATCACTCTGCTTAGAAAAAATAGTTGGTATGAATTCAGTCTTTCTAAATTTGCTCAAACTTGTTTTGTGACCTAATATATGATGTACCTTGGAGAATATTCCATGTGTGTTTGAGAACAATGTGTATTGTGCTGCTGGTGGACAGAATGTACTTTAAAATTTGTTCCTTAATATGTGGCCCTTGGAGACTGGTTATACTACTCTGCACAATGTGCCCTCATTTAAAAAAAATAACCTGTTTTGTATTAATAGCCATTTTTCCTTAATATAATCAAAAAGTTTTCAGAGCCCTGTGAGATAAAGTGGGCAGCACCATGAATTTGCATGTTTGCTGCTTCCAAAGCAAAAAGGAATCCTACTATTTATAAAATGTCATGTAACTTTTAGGCTCATAATACAACATGTGTTCTGAAAATAGCCAACAGCTCACTCAAAATATTACCTAGCTATGGAAAAGTCTGATTTTGTCATTCCCATAAAATAATACTTCAACTTGTCTTTTCAAAAGTTTGGGAAACAAATTGTTTTAAAAAGAAAACAATTCCTTCTAATGCAAGGTTAGCAACTGCCTTAGATGAAGGCTTTCCAAAGTGTAATGTGCATAGACATTCCCTGGGTATCTTGTTAACACACAGATTCTGATTCAGTAGTTCTGTGGTAGGGCCCGGCATTTTGAAGTTTTAACAAGTTCCCATGTGATGCTGGACCACATACCATACTTTGGAGTAGCCAGTGACTAGACATGTTAAAATGAGAAATTCATTCTCCCAAAGCCCTGGTAGGAACAAGCTACCTTAATCTTTATCACTTTTGATTTTGTATTTTAGCTTGGCATGAACAAAAGTGACCAACTTTAGGATAAAATTATAGAGTTTAAGTATAGTTTTAGGTTCTCTGAGGCAAAATCAAGTATAAGAATTTTTTATGAGTTTTGCACAAAATTTGGGCTATCTCTTCCTACAGCCCAAATTGCCACATTTTGCTTTTTGCATTTGGCTTATTTTAAATTGCTGCATACCAATACACTCTCTATCATCTCTCTTTCTTGCTCCCAGACCTGCAAAAACCTCTAATATCTGCACCCAGAATGAATGCCATATACTTTCTTTTGAAAACTCTATAGAGCACACACACAGGGAGAAGCTAACTGAAAAAATGTGTTTGGGGCCTGTAATCTGCCTTCCTCTCATCCCTGTTTAATTTCTTTGGACAATAGCACAGAGGAGCCCAGCCCTTTTTGATGGCTGTAATCCCAAAGATACTCCGGTGGAGGAATTAGCAACAAACTCTACAAACGGTCCTTCACTCTGACCAGGATCTTTCTATTGCTCATTGCCATTTGCAATACTCTACAATGGTGAGTAAGACAGTATTTTGATTAGTTGTAGCAAAGGAAATAAAACTGAAAAAAAAGGATGGAGCAGTTTCTACAGTAAGAAATCTGCTAAGAGTTTTTCCCTGCTACTGTAAGAAGAAAAGCCATTTCATAGAAACTGAGTTGATTGATCTTATAAATGCTTTCTCATTAGAAGCCAAGCCAATCTGTTAGGTAGCTAACAGATTCTGTTCCTGTAACAGAGTGTGTTTTTGTAAGAGACCAGCAGCACACATGATTTTAGGAAGAGATGAGGAGGAAGAAGAAAAGGGGGTTACTGTTTACAAAGGCTTCTACTAGAAAGGCACTAATTAATTTAGCGCTGATGTCTTACAGGCCTCCTCTGTGTTCTCTACTTTGCAAGGGATGCCATGAGGAATGGTGCTTTGAGATGACACAATTTTCAAGACATACACTGCCCATAGCAGTAGATTGCTATTAGGAAATGGTATCCCCCTTTTTTTTTTTTTTCAGGGAGCATCTTTTCTTATCTCATGACCTTTCAGTGCATGGAACTCCAACCATCTGAGCCACACCTGTTAGGGCAGAAATGGCATTTTGACTAAAGTCAAAGGAAAATGCCAGAACCTTTTTGTTTCCTGGGCATTATTAGTATAAACCTGACAATTACTGATAGCTAGTCAGAACATTGTGTTCTTTTAATTTCTGGGCATCTTCTAATTACTAATAATTATTCCATTAATCATGTACTTGAAACAAGTAAATTATCCAGCAGAACATCATAATCAGTTGTATCAAAGAGAAGCTCCCCTGTGGCTTTGTGTTAGCCTCTCAATTTGCAGCACTCCCAAGGCTACTTTTGGGAAGTTAGGAGTCAATGGCTTGTCTCCTAGTACTGACAGGCATCCATCAGTAGGCACCTTTGCAAATGAAGTTATATCCTTTGAAACAACTGGTCATTTTTCATTTACTCGGGTTTCATGGCAACCCCATGGCTTGCCAGACTTAACCCTGTGGGAGATGCTACTGACAGACAGTGATCATTTGCAGAGGACTAGTTCTTTCTGGGCAGCTAAGGGTTCCTGACATCCCAGCTACCAGCTGGACTTCCCTATTGTATTTAGATGTCCTGGTCCTGGAAGTAAAATTATTCTCAGTCCACTGCCAAAATGAAAATTGTTATTAAATTTCCTCAGAGGAGCCTGCCAAACTTCAAATTTTGGTGAAGAATTACTACCTGCCCTGACTGGTGTGGCTCAGTGGATTGAGTACCAGCCTGCGAACCAAAGGGTCGCCAGTTTGATTCCCAGTCAGGGCACATGCCTGGGTTGAGGGCCAGGTCCCCAGTAGGGGGTGCATGAGAGGCAAGCACACATTGATATTTCTCTGCTTCTCTTTCTCCCTGCCTTCCCCTCTCTTGATAAATAAATAAAATCTTTAAAACAATTATTACTACCTATAACTTTCCCCCTTTCCTCCCCTCTTCTTCCTTCCCTTCCCTTCCTCCCTTTCTAAATTTGTGCTGACATACGAATGCTCAAATCCCTCAGTCTGTAATATATCTTGCCCCCAGCTATTACTCTGGGGTGCTGGAAAAGCAAATTACTTTCCAGGGTTGCCACTGGAGTCATAGGTCCCAGAAAATAGTAGTTCATTTTTTAAAATATTACATTCCTTCTTTTCAGTATTTCTTTTATTATCCCTTATTATTGAAGAGTTTAATCCTTCTTTTATAAAGAAGAAAACAGACAGAATGAATTGAAGTCAAAACCAGAGTCAGAACCAGCAGCAGTTGCAAGTGACACAAAGACTGCACTGACAATGAAGGAAAGGGAAGAGAGTAAAACATTCTGTAACATCATTCTATTAAACATGACGCTTACTGTGACCTTCCTGGGCACCAGCTACCCTGCCAGGCCCTATATTTTTGTGTCTGTGGGGTGAGAAGGGAATGGGAAGGTATATATATGAAATAAAGATAATCCATTTTGTCAGAGAAACTGAAATGTGACACAGAATTGAATCAAGTCACACTTTCCACTTCCATTTTTACTAAATGGATTCTTCCTAACAGTTTAACATGCTGGGTATCCATACATTGTTTGGATATAGAAGTGGTTGATGAGTATCTAATGAGAGCTCATAAAACATTTATTATACTTATAAAATTAATAGACAAGCTGGGGATGTAGATATTCAATGTGTCAGGTGTGGGAGCCAGGAATATGCTGGCTTAGGCTCCCTTGAAAGAAAGAATTTGCTATTCAGTAAGGGGTTCAGGGTCCCCCTCAGGTGCTAGGGGCTATATGCTTGTGTGTCCTCTTAAATTTCATATGTTGAAATCCTAACCCCAATGTGATTGGATTTGGAGGTGGGGCATTTAGGAAATAATCAGGTCATGGGGGAGGATCTCTCATGAATGGGATTTGTGCCCTTATAAAAGGAGACATGAGAGATCACTTTCTCTCTGTCTGATCTCCACCACATGAGGATACAAGGAGAAAACTGCTATCTTCAAAAGAGGAAGCAGGCCCTCACCACACACCAGATCTGCCAACATCTTGAACCTGGACTTCTTAGCCTCTAGAACTATGAAAAAGAATTTTTTTTTGTTTCAGCCATGTCATCTATGTTATATTTCTTATAGCAGTGTGAACTGACTATGACATCTTTCCAGAAGATGCCATGCTTTCCCTTGGCAGCCCCTAGTCAATGTCTGCAACAGAGTGGGACTAGTAAGTCTTCACCAGTACAAAGATCCTCTCACAAGAAATCTGTACTCTACAGCTCCCTACGGAGTTGGTTGGGACTCTGTCAGATCTGCACTGTGCACTGTCTTTTGTTGCCCAATCTGGCTCGTTTTCTCCTTTTATCTTTCTCAGGCATTATTACACAGTAACCTTCTTGCACCCATAACTCAGTCTCCACACCTGCTTCTCAAAGGATTCCAGTGACCTATGGTGTCTACACAAACCTGTAATGATTTAAAGAGGAATAGAAATAATTTTAAATCAAGGCTAGAGATTGTAAAATGTCTACAAAATATTCTGCCCCTCAATAAATTTTCTTCCCCCCCAAAAAAGAAGTTTTGTTTGGGTGAATCATCAAGCCAGGGTAAATATCTTTGAAGGAAGTCCATAATTGGCTGTCAAGTAATAAGGGAGGTTTGGTAGGGACCACCCCAAGTGCAGGCTGTACATTGTTGTCTTTGGAGAAATGAAAAAATAATAATAACTAAAGTCAACTAATAGTTGGCATGCTTTTATTATCAATATGGGCCCAGTAATTTTTTTTAAATGTTACTGATAAAGTATGTTTCCCCTGTCACTCCCCTGCCCCCTAAGCCCTACCTTGATACACCACTGTGAACTGGTTAAATTATAAATCTGAAAAAGTTAAACATAGTTAAAAGAAAGACAATGAAATTAGAACTTCTCTGGTCCCTTATCATAAAATCAGGCAATTCCTTTGTTTTTGGATATTAAATTTTTGTCCTATTTAAAAACCTAACATCACATATATTATGTTAAAGTTAATACAGTTAACACTGAGTTTGCATGTTGAGGGAACTGGAGTGATAGGGATTGTGGTCTGTTCCCTTTATCACCCCTTCACTCAACATACCTCTGTGTGGGGGGGTGGGGGGAGGGGGGGCATCAGGGGTCTGGGTCTGGATATTCCTTCTACCTCACTCTTACACATATAGCTCCTCCAGGTTTGGGAACAGTGAGGAAAATGACAGGCACAGAAATGCCCATATGTAACTGTTGGCAATTGGAGCCCCATATCTCACCCTAATTTGGCTTGATTCTACCTGTGGCTACTGATATGTAGGTGATATGGGTGATAATCAAGGTGGTGATCAACTTTACTCTGGCTCCCTCCAGCACTGAAGAGCCCTACAAAGCAGAAATATGTTATCTCTCTCTGGCTATGTGCCAATACTCCATACTTCCTATCCCTTCTCTGGGTTGAGCATCACAATGCTTGGCCAGACAGTGGCTTAAGAAACCCTAGAACTCCCCTTAGAACTATAGGAACTGCTCTTGTCCTCTTCTTCAAGGACTGTGAAACTACAATGGGATAAAGATGCTTCAATATTTTGTTCAAGCCCTGCACCATGGTCTCTTAGAGTTCTGTTGGCCCCAACCACTGCAGCAGGACTCCCAACTTCAGACACCTCGAGATCAGAAAGTGGCATCAATCTTTCTGCCTACTATGTCATGAACCTCCAAGAGGATGCCTGGCAAACTACTCCCAAAACTCTCTAATAACTCCTATTAGGCTATGGTACCAGGACTCCCAAATAAGAAAGTGGGAAAAGAAAACCCAGTCTCCCTTTCTTGCAAACTAGTCAAAACTTGTAAGTGATTCTCTTGGAACAAACCTATCACTATCAGCAGTTGGATTTAGGAGGAAAGTCCTGGACAGGGAAGGCAAGAGCCTTTCTTTGGGCACCCTGCACATTACAAAAACTGTCAAGCCTGACTCTCCTTCCTCCCATCTCTAGGTCTTAGCCAGCTCTGGGGTCAGAGGGTGCATGATGGTAGTATAGATGATTCTATTGCCTCCAAATGCCTTTGAGTAGATGGTGTTCATAAAAGGGACTTCTTGAAATTAAATGAATCACAGAGTTGTGTGTGTGTGTGTGTGTGTGTGTGTGTGTGTGTGTGTGTGTGTTTTAACCAACTGTTTTCTTTCATGGCCAAGCCCCGCCTGACAGGAAAAATCCCATTCACCATCCCATTACTCCAGTTTCTTACCTATAAAAGGAGGAATTAGAGAATATAATACCTAAAAGTTTCTTTCAGTTCTAGTAGTGCACAAATCAAATATTTCTTACCAAAATCAAGATTATAACATTTCATCCCTATTGAAGCTATTTATTTACTCATCACACAATGAACCCTAACAATTCTCTATATCACATCACTTCATAATTTATTTACATGTCTTTTCCTATTATACTATAAGTTCCTCAACTACAGCAGAAGTATGTATTATTGTGGTTGCTTCACTATCATCCAATGGACGCTCAATAAATCTTGTTGGGAGGAATATGGTTTTTTATGCAAATTACAGAAAACTGTCAGTCATGGCTTGTAGATTAAAAAAAAAGTATCAATGAATAAACCAGCCCTGGCTGGTGTGGCTCAGTGGATTGAGTGCCGGCCTGTGAACTGAAGGGCTGCTGGTTCGATTCCCCATTAGGGCACATGCCTGGGTTGTGGGCCAGGTTGCCAGTGAGGAACACATGAGAGGCAATCACACATTGATGTTTCTTTCCATCTTTCTCTTTCCCTTCCCATCTCTCTAAAAATAAATAAATGAAATCTTTAAAAAATATCTGAGACAAAAATTAAAACACCATGTTGCAAATATATGGGATGTTACAAAAGCAGTTCCAGAGGAAAGTTTATAGAGATAAATGCCTACAGAATAAACAAGAAACATGTCAATTATATCTCAGTAAAGACATTAAGATCTCAAATAACTGTTTACCTTGAGGAACTAGAAAAAGAAGCATCAACTGTGATCAAAGTTAGCAGAGAAAGGAAGTAAAGATTAGAGCACAAATAAATGATGTAGAGACCAGAAATAATACATAAAAGATCAATGAAACTAAAAACAGTTTTTTGAAAATATAAATAAAACTGACAAACTTTTAACTAGACTAACACAGAAAAAAAAGAGAGAACTCAAATAAAATTGGAAATAAAATAGGAGACATTGCAAAGATACCACAGAAATAGAAAATGTCATAAAAGTACTATAGACAATTATAGACCAATGAACTAAATGACCTAGAAGAAACTGAAAAATTCCTAGAAACATACAACTTACCAAGATTGAATTATGAAGACATAGAAAATCTGAATAGACAAATAACAAAGAGATTGAATCAGTAATTAAAAATCTCCCAATACAAAAAGCCCAGAACTAGATGCTTTCACTGGTGAATTCTACCAAACATGTAGAGGAGAATTAACATCAATGTTTCTTAACCCTTTCCAAAAAATTGAAGAGAAATAAAGTCCCAAACTCATTTTACAAAGCTGCATTAGTCTGATACCAAAGTCAGATAAAGACACTAGAAAAACTATAGACCCATATTCCTGATAAATATAGATGCAAAACTTTTCAACAAAATATGAGCAAACATTAAAAAGATCATACACCATGATTAAACAGGTTTTATCCCTGGGATGCAAAGATGGTTCAACATATACAAATCAATCAATGTGATACACCACATCAATAGAACAAAAAGTAAAAATCATATGATCATATCAATAGATGCAGGAAAAGCATTTGACAAAATGCAACATTTCATGATAAAAATATTCAACAAATTGGGTACAGAGGGAATGTACCTCAGCACAATGAAGTCCACATATGATAAACCCAGAGCTAAATAATACTCAGTGGTGAAAGCTTGAAGGTTTTTCCTCTAACACTAGGAACAAGACAAGGGTGCCCACTGTCACCATGTCTGTTCACCTTAGTAAGGGAAGTCCTAGTGAAAGCTGTGAAAAAGAAGAAAATCCTGCCATTTGAAATAACTTGGATGAACCTTGAGGGCATGATGCAAACAGGGAAAAACAAATACCATATGCTGTCACTTACATGTGGAATCTAAAAAAGCCAAAGTCTTGCCCTGGCTGGTGTGACTCAGTGGATTGAGTGCTGGCCTGCGAACCAAAGGGTTGCCAGTTCGATTCCCAGTCAGGGCACATGCCTGGGTTGTGGGCTAGGTCCCCATTAGGGGGCGCACGAGAGGCAACCATACACTGATGTTTCTCTCCTTCTCTTTCTCCCTCTCTTCCCCTCTCTAAAAAATAAAATAAATACAATCTTAAAAAAAATAAAAAGGCCAAAGTCAGAGAAATATAGCGTAGACTGGTGGGTACCAGAAACTGGGGATTGGGAGAAATGGAAAGATACTGGTCAATGGGAAAAATTTCCAGATATAAGATTAACAATTTCTGGGGATGCAATGTACAGCACGATGATGATAACTAATAATACTGTATATGTATTTGAAAGTTGCTAAGTAAATAAATCTTAAATTATCTTACCACAAAAATAGAAATGGCAGTTGTATGATGGGTTGGGCGTACTAGCTAATGTTATGGTGGTAATTATTTTGCCATATATAAATGTATCGAATCAACACATTGCACACCTTAAACTTGCACAATGTTACAGGTCAGTTATATGTCAATAAAGATGGGAAAATAAAGGTATTCTCATGTGTCTCTTTCTGAAACACAGGATTAATGGGCAGAGGCTACCTTGGCCATATTCTTCTCAGGGTAGGAATCTAAATCTCCAAGAGGGGTGGTGCTGGAAATGCACAATGCCTCTTAAGACCTAGGTTTGGGAATTGCAAAGCATCACTTCCACCTGTCTTCTATTGGTGAAAGCAAGCCACATGGGGAAGTTCAACATCGATGTGCTGGGGAAGGGCCAGTATACTCTTTTCAAGGTATCAGGGGTGGTAGATAACTATTTATTAAAAAATAATATAATCAATCATAGTCATCATTTTCACCACCCTTTTATTTCTTTAACAGTAATGCCATTATGTCTTATAATGCCAATATCTATAGTCTGTGAATTTTTTTTGTCAACCTTCTTTCATGGTACTTGTTTCTGTGTATGTGTGCATGTGTGCATGTTTTATTGTGATATTATATATTACGGAACTTTAACTGAAGTAATTTTTGGAGTTTAAAGTACCGTCTTCCAGAGATAATTTGTTTTTATTTCTGTTAAGAAACTGATGATGTATTCAGTCCCAGAGATTGTGAGAATACCAGATCCTATGCTTTTTGAGAAAAGAGGCAGCTTGTCAAGAAAGATAGAGCAGACAAATTAGCAAAGGGGCCAAATATTCTCCAGAGATGATACCTACATGGTATCTGACTCCTTTCCATTTTAGGGTCCCACATGCTTTGAAAACTTTTTATAAATAAATTGGGTGAGAAAGCAGAAGGAAGGGATTGGGAGTGGTAACTAAGGTCTAAATGAAACTTTAAACTATCAGGATGCATTTGACCAGGAAGACTAATCACTGTAATGAGCAACCCCCAAGTTCTGTGACTTAATGTAATGCAAATATCATGCTCTCTTATGCAACAGCTCAACATGGGTGTTGGGTGGTGGCAATTGGATTGACATACGGAGTAGGCTCCTCCTTCTCATAGCACAGCTACTGTATAGAAAGGACCTCAGGGTCTCCTTCTGCTTTTCTTTTTCTGTCTCCCAGAAGAAAGTGGAGGAAAGTGCCAGAGATATTTTGTTGTGTTGGACCTGGAAGTTTTGTTTATAATATCCATCCACATGGCCCATCTGCTGCAAGGGATGAGGGAGAAGGGGCATGTGAATAGAAGGAAATGAATTTGGTAAAGAACCCACCAGTGAGTCTGATGCATGCAGTTATAAGCATAATTGGCTGAACCTGAAACTTTCCTATGATGAAGTAAGTCAAACACCAAGGTGTGGCTTTGGTATTAGTGACTATATAATAATGGTAAAAATAAGAGGTTATACTGTTAGGAAGTCTAAACTAGGGTGGTATGTGGTAGCCATAGCTGATTGTTACCAGGGAGGAAAGAGAGTACTTTATGTCTGCACTGCCTCATACCCTCCGTACCTCTTTCCCTCCAAACTACCACAATAAGAGGAAACAGAAGAAAACCTAAGAAGTTATACCTGGGCTAGCAAAGACATCACTGTATCAGTAAACATTAATAAAATAGGACTATTGAAACCACTTGGTTTTAAACTGTGAGGTAAGGGTAGCATGGAGCCCCATCTGGTTCCTTGGGTTCTTTCTACCTATGGTGAGTCACCTTGGCAAGGGCAATACAGATTTGGGAACTGTCTCCCCAGATTTCTGTGAATGGGAGTTAATCTCTGGTTTCACTGTGAGCTGCCTAGCATCTGCTTCCAGTGGTGCATGCAGAATTCCTTGTTTTACGTTTGTATTTCAACTCCAGACATAACATAGTCCCTACAGAATAAGAATCAATGTTCCAGTAAGTGGGCTTTGACCATATAGCAGTGACGAGCCCTTTGGGAGGAGTGGGGACAGTCTTGCAGTGCTGACATGGGAGATCATAAAGATGCTGACATTATGATTAAAATCACTATGACTTTATCTGCATGCCTAGCATGTAAAGAGGGCTTTGTCAGTTACAGTTAAAAAAATTATTGAGGCCCATTATGGAGAGAAATAAATTGATCATCATAAAACATACCCAACTTTTACCATCAGAGTGATACAGCTGTGCACTTTCACCATTCAGCATGTGTACTTGGCATGGGTTCAGTCACCCATTAATTTCCAAGCCCCCTGAAGCAGCACACAGATATCTATCTGCAGGGACTGACTTTCCTTTACTCAGAAGCTGACCTTGAACATTGCTATCAGCTGGCAAAGTAATGGTCCCATTTCCTGTCAAAATAAGCTATCAATTTGCTCCAAAAATATTTCTTGTAGAAGAGGAAAAAACAAGGTTAAAAAAATGCTCCAATCCAAGAAGGCCTGAGCTCACAAAGAGCATGGCTTATTCTCTTCAGTCTGGAGGCATTGCCTCATATGAGGCCTTTTTGTCTTGGTCATCTCACCAGGCTTACCAGAGCCATGTTGGAGAAGAGTGGTGAGCCAATGGTCCCCTGAAAGAAATCTAGCCAAGATTTCATTTGTGTATCCTGCTTTTCATTTTCACAAAATTGCCCACTTGTGTTTATTTTTTCATGGTGCTTGCAAGGTGTTGTATTTGTGCTCAGTGTGCCTCCACAAAGCCTGTTTCCACAGGGGCTCCTGCAACTCCGACGTTTATGTCCCAGGCTGCATGTTCTGTCATCTAGGCCAGGTTATAAATCCTTGATTTGAGCATGAACTTCTCTGTCCCCATAACACCAAACTACACTGCTCACAAATCCATAGATTTTCAAGAGATGGCAATGATTTATTATAATGAATTGTTCCCGGTCTTTGACCCCTGACACTCGTTGGCATTAGATGTTGTAAATCATGTAGAATAAGACACTGGGATCTCAAATTGGAGTTTTGCATCACATTTTGGAAGTACTCCTAAGGCAGAGAGATTAACTAGCTGGGTAATAACTAAGCAAAGGAGATCCAGATTGCATATTTTCAGGATAAGATGTCAATGGATGCTACATTTAGGTAACAGATCAGATTGCTCCCCACAGCCTGAGCCCCTGGGTAAAATAAGCTGTTTTTAGGAATAGAAAGTTTCATCACAAATCCAAACAAATTTCAGGAATGCAACACAAGAAGGGACATTGGTGCTTTCCCTTGTGCCAAAATCCACCAAGATTGACTGTGCAAACAATTCAAGTGCATGGTAACAAAAGCAGTCACTGAGTGTTTCTGGGTTCTGATTTCTCCACATATGCCATGAAGAGGAAGCTCAGCAATGTAGGTGCGCTTCTTGAATCAGCCCCAGAGAAGGCCAAGTGACAGAGTCCCACACAGGATCCCTAAGAAGAAAGTCAGACGGATTCCATATATGTGCCTTCAGGGAATGAGCCTCGTATGAGGACTAAGTGGAAGGGAGTCCTCTGCTGGGTTCTTAAGAGGAATGGACAGAAATCACCAGCATATGTGAGCTCAAGGAATCATAGGCAAGAGAAGACATGGTGAGAAGGTATCCACCACAGGATTCCTAAGGTGTAAGGCAGGGAAGGTACCTGTATGTTTGCACTCAGGAATCAGACCCAAGAGAAGGCCAAATGAAAGGAATGCTCTGCTAGATTACTGTGAGGAAAGGGATGGGGGGCAGCAGTGCCTGTGCTCTCAGGTGAAAGGTCCAGGGCTCTCACTCTGTCCTAACTTAGATTTCTAAGAAGTCAGGATGAGAAGGCAACTTACTCCAGGTAGGGGAGGGAAGAAGAGAAAACATGAGGATGAGTGCTCTCAGGCACTTTTTTTTAAAAAAATTATTTTTTAATTGTTGTTTGAGTACAGTTGTCTCCATTTCCCCACCACCACTCCCCCTCTACCCCAGCCATCCCCAATCCCACCCTCAAACCTACCCTCTTTGGCTTTATCCACGTGTCCTTTATACATGTTCCTTGACAACCTTTCCCATATTTTCTCCCTTATCTCCTCTCCCCTCCCCTCAATGTCTCTACATTTTTCTTTATTTCAATGTCAGTTTGTTCTTTATTTCAACGTCTGTACATTTGCTATAAATTGATGAAGAGAATATGTCCAGATGTCATCCAGGGAGAAGTGAATCTTGGCTAAGCTCTTTTGTTTCTTTCCTCCACTTTGATTTTGTATCAGGACAGTGAATGTCAGAGCGACTGCTCCCTTACTGTATTGATTTATGAGAGCTCACATTATTGAAAACAAAGAGATACTTTTTCTCATACATCTTTGATATAATAACCCCAAGTCAAAAACATTCCAGGAGGCAATGCATTGATAATACATATCTCAAGGGTGAAAAATGAATCACAATGAAAAGATCAACCTCAGACTGCAAAGGCAGGTCTGTTAGGACACAGTTCTCCATGGGGCCTTCCTGCTTCTGCACATCTCACAAACAGAGATTTTAAGCACCTTTTTAATAGGCTGTCTTTTCAAGGATGTTCATATAATGAAGCTTGGAAAATGAAATGGTGTCTGTGTCTGGAACAAAGGGCAAGTTCACTTACTGTCCAGTCTAATAAACAGTACTATCTCCCTCCAGATCAAAGGAAAGGCATGTTTACTGCCCTTTATGAATGACTGAGATTCTCTAATCTCAGCATTGATGTTCTGAATTGCAACCCTCTGTTTGTGCAGACATCCATATAGGCCCATTTATAGTCCCTATGGAATGTGTGGCAGAGGGAGCTGATGTAAGTGTTCTGATGCTCATACTGCTTTCTGTGTCGTGAGTAATCATTTCATTTATCTCTGACACAGGAGTCTCATGTTTTCTGACAGTATTTTTGGAGCAGACTAACTTATTAGCTTGCAAGTGTTATAAATTCTGAGACCTTTCACTGGTCTTGAGACAGGCTAGGTGGGAACTCCTGTCCCAAGTTCAAATATAAGCATATTAGTGATCTAGAGTTTTTACTTTAGGGTACTTTGCTGTGGTTTATAAAATTGATTACTTACCCAAAACTCAAGACCTATATATTATATATAATTCTATTAGAGATTTACTTATGACAGTATTGATTTGTTTGTTACCCAAACTAAATCATGAAGCTAAGAATAAAAGACAAGTTGTAAGTCACACAACAAATTTCCTGAGAAAACTAGCATTATTTGAGGTCCACACTATGTTCATATTGAATACTAGAAGAAAATAATTCAAGGGAAGAAATAAAAGCATAATTAACAGGAGAAATTCAGTGTACATAAATTATGTACACATTTAATTTAGGCAAATTCAATTTTATGTTTTTATGAGAGAGTGATAGTGGCAATGAGAAACATTGAGAATGAGGGGACAGAGAAAGGGAGGAACAGAAAGAGGGAGGGAGGGAGGGAGAGAGGGAGAAGGAGAGAGAGAGGGAGAGGGAGAATATGAATATGAATAGAAGTTCAAATAATGTGGACAAATCAATCTACCATTGCAGGAAACATGTACCCTAGAGGAAAAATAAGGTGAGAGGCATGATGTTACATGGGCCAGTCCCAGTTCAGGCATGCCTCTCAAAATGAGCAGCTATTTGTTTCCAGTAACATTCCAGTGTTTAAAGGTGTGTGCTTTTTATATAACAAGGCTTCTACAAAACAGCCAATCAATTCATTTGGTGCTAGAGAAACAGCAACCTACTCCCATGCTTAGGGAATACTCATGTGTAGGACTTTCTAGGTAGCATTTAACACCTCACGTGTCTCCTTTCTAAGGAATTTTCAGTTGTCATTTTGATGTAATATGGGGTGAGGCAAAAGTACATTTATAGTCATATGGAAAATAATACAATAATTAACAAATAATAATACAGGAAAAACTGTGCTTTACACATTCACAACTGTAAACCCACTTTTCCCCACCCTGTATAGTGACTTTTGTTCCAAGTTCTCCAAAACCCTTTTTCTCAGCCTAAGATAGATCCATGACTGTATCCATCAGAAATAAGTCAGTACAACAGATGCCACCCTGAGCATCTCAAGGAGAAAGGAGTTTAACATAGGAAATTAGAATATGAAACAACCATTGAAAGTGCTGGAGAAGTAAAACTCAGAAATAACGCTCCTGTGTTATTTTCCTGTGATACTTGTCAGGGAAGTTGGAACTGCCAGAACCTGCGCAGGCCACTGATGACATCTCAGCTGCCCCACAGGGGCTCATGCTATGTCTTCTACAAATGTGTTTGCAATTTCCTGAGTCTCTTTTTAATGATGCTGCACCATAACATCTTCTACCTCTATTCTTCCTTCCAAAGAAAATAACATGTGGATCCTTCTTACTGGCAAAATGTAACTGAAGTTTCCCCACTGTGATAGAGATGCAAGTATAAATCAGGGTGTAGATTGTGTTGATTTGATGAAATCTGGCACATTCTACCTGCTTTTCACAAGTCCATATCACACTATATGTAACTTTCAAATGGCAAAAATGGCCCCAAATCCTGTTTTCACCTAACATGATAAAAATAAGACACCCTCACTTTCTACCCCCAATATTAAACTCTAAACTCTCAACATTCCATTATTTGTTTTTTTCTGTGATATTGATTCCCCTTCTAGTTTAGTCACAATCCCCCACTTTTTTGATGATCTGTAAATTTAAGATTAAATGATACAGTTAACCACCTTGTATACATGTTATAGAAACTAGCTCATGAAAAGAAGATAAGGGACATAAATTGGTATATATATGACAAAGCAAACAGAAAAATGCTTAAAACCTAATGTCTGGATTTTTACAATTGGTCACAATGCAGGTGTCTATAACTTCCTTCTTTCATTACCCAGTCATTTTTTATTTTGCTCACAGTTGATCATGGTGGTTTACCTTTCCTAAAAGATAGGAGTCCTTAAAGATCCTGTCTGCCTTGGGTTGCTATATATTCCAGCCATTTGTAACACTAGCACAGAAGTCCTCCAAAGAATCACTTGAATTCCATGCTCAACACATTACCACCTTGACCCCTCACTGTCTTGTAACAACCAGGCTCAATTACCACAGAAAATAGAGTAACATTTTGCCTGCTCATTAACGGGTATGCTGAATCCTAAATGGGTCATGTGGCAATTTTGGTTTTTGCATTATTGGGAGAATTGTTGCAGCTCTAGTGGAACTAATATTCTAAACCAGCAGAGCTCTCAATGATGTGAGGGATTAATTATAATCAATCTGCCACCTGGTAAATAATTTTCCTCTCCCTCACAGTGGTGCCATGTCAAGTTCTTAGCATTTGTCCTTGCCATTGGCAGATTGGTCACTCAGCAGTGGGAGTAGAGAATCAGTAGGAAAACTAAGAAATGGTAACTTACCTAAGGTAAGTGGAAAATTAGGGAAAGCCCTTTTTTCTTATGCTTATTCTTTAATCTATATTATTGCTCACATTATTTACATAAAGTTTTGTCATCACTGGGGGAAAAATCTGCAAATAAATCTCTGCATTATCTTTCCCATTCATACCCCATTGGCTACCAAGCAATCTGGAGTCAGAATTCTCTTTAAGATTGAGAAGCTAGATTATTCTATACCATCTCAATGGCTAGATCAAATGCTTTCTTCTCACTTTCTCATACTGACAGCTGCAAACTTGTATCAAAATAGAAAATTTAAAAATTTGTCTCAAAATATTTCCGAGTTTCAATTGGTACAATATTGATACTGCCCAAGTAATTTAACAAATAATAATAGTAAGCAATTCATGACCTGGCTGGTGTGGCTCAGTAGATTGACTGAGGGCCTGTGAAGCAGGGGATCACTGGTTCAATTCCTGGGCAGGGCATGTGCCTGGGTTGCGGACTGGGTCCCTAGAAGGGGGCATGTGGGAGGCAGCCAGGTATTGTTGTTTCTCTCCCTCTCTTTCTCCCTCCCTTCCCCTCTGAAAATAAATAAAATCTTAAAAAATAACAAGCAATTCCAAGGCACTTAAACCACTGTAAATTCTTTACATGTAATGAGTCCTTTAGTCCTCATAACACCTGCAGGAGGTAGGTACTATGTATGCCCATTTTACAGATGTGGAAACTAATGCAAGGGGGTTAAGTTACTTGACAAAGGTCACACAACTACCATCTGGTGGAGTGGGGATTCAAACTCAGGCATTTTGATTTCAAAGATCATGCTCCTATTCTCTTAGCTATCTGTCTCACACTCAGCCCACCACAGCACTTTTTTTTTAACTAATCTCATTTTGACCTTTCATAATGTACCTCCTATAGTTTGCTGTTGAATCTCTCTAGGAGAAAAAGCAGTACACAGACTAAAATCTGTCAGGTTTAAAAGATGATGAGTTAAGCCATATATTGTATCTTAACTTAAGGCTTAACATAAAATTTTTAAGTGTAGGCACTGATAGATTGTTTTGATCATCATTAGAACTTCCAAAGGAAAAAAAACCCTCTGATTTTGTTTTGGCAATGTTTAAGCTCTTCATCAATTAAGCAGATATAACCTTAAATAATAGATGTCCAAAGGCTTTCATTTATCTAGAGATTTTCCTGTGTTCACTCTTCCCTCAGTTAAAAAAACATTGTGTTATTTTATGGTATATGAAGATTTACAACCTTTTGACTAATCTCTGAGGCAGGATATCTAAACAGGCTTGAGAAAGTTAAATTGGTGAAGATGGCATAAAAGCATTGCAACATCACTGATCACAAGTGAGCCCTGGTTAACGTGTATGTGTGTTGGTACCAAGTATTGCTTCAACTTGGTATATTAAATTGGGGGAAGAATTAATAAAAGAGAAACCAAAAGAATGTTTGCCAAATGTATGGGGTAAGTATTGGCTTTCTGGCTGCTACTCTAGAGTCATTTAGGTTTTCAAATGAATATGTGAGAAGTTCAAACATGGAGAAAAGACATGAGAAATACATCCCTATTTTTATCACAACATTCCATCCCTACCTCCAGATATTTACAAACAACATAAAGACCATGCAAGCAATATGAATTGAGGATATTCCTCTAAAACTGCTGATAACATTTGTACCTGTGCATGGTCTGAGGGCTATAGTATCAGCAAGGTACATGGATCCATATTTTAAGAGCCAGATCTAAATGATACTTTAGTAGTGTGTCAAATTGCATTACTCTGTATTGTTTTCAAAAATTCATAACCACAGATTAGGCCTTCCTCTCCCTCTGTGAGGTAAGCAAGGGGTAGTATCTCTTTGGTGAGCAAAATAGCTGCACTAGCTCTTTAAATATCAGTATAATTAGCTTAAAGAACTGTAAAGGAACAGAATCACAGCCAACAAGCCATTTACAAATACTTAATATTCAAAGGAAGAATATTAGCATTTTATCATGGAAATAGTCACACTTTACAATGACATTTTCAAAATAATCCTGAGAGAGAAGTGTGACCAATGTGTATAAAAGGAAAAAAAAAAACATCTTCATGGTCAAAAAGAACATTCACAAGGACAAATGGTATAAAGCTGGAGAGCCAGTATAAACCTTCCCAACTACCCAATATGAAATGTTCACCTGAGATATTTATTTGATCTGTGTTGCTCCTTTGATCTACATAAAATACAATTTTCTCTTCTCTCATTTGCCTATTTCTTTTCTCATCTTTTCTTTCTGCTCTTTAAGTCTATATAATTTTGTTTTTTAATTCTTTAAATATATTTTCTTAATTATGCTATTACAGTTGTCCCATTTTGCCCCTTCACTCCCCTCCACCCTGTATACCCTTCCCCCCCACATTCCTCCCTTTAGTTCATGTCCCTGTGTCATAAGTTCTTTGGCTTCTACATTTCCCATACTATTCTTGCCCTCTCCCTGTCTATTTTCTACCTACCATCTATTCTACTTATTCTCTGTACCTTTTCTCCCTCTCTCCTCCTCCCACTCCCCTGTTGCTAGCCTTCCATGTGATCTCCATTTCTGTGGTTCTGTTCCTGTTCTAGTTGTTTGCTTAGTATGTTTTTGTTTTTGTTTTAGGTGTGGTTGTTAATAATTGTGAGTTTTCTGTCTTTTTACTGTTGGTATTGTTCATATTTTTTATCTTTTTTTTCTTAGATAAGTCCCTTTAAATTTCATATAATAAGGGCTTGGTGATGATCAACTCCTTGAACTTGACCTTATCTGAGAAGCGCTTTATCTGCCCTTTCATTCTAAATAAAAACTTTGCTGGATAACGCAGTCTTGGATGTAGGTCCTTGCCTTTCATGACTTGGAATACTTCTTTCCAGCCCCTTTTTGCCTATAAGGTCTCTTTTGAGAAATCAGCTGACAGTCTGATGGGAACTCCTTTGTAGGTGACTGTCCCCTTATCTCTTGCTGCTTCTAGAATTCTCTCCTTCATTTTCATCTTGGCTAATGTAATTATGATGTGCCTTGGTGTGTTCCTCCTTGGGTCCACCTTCTGTGGGACTCTCTGAGTTTCCTGGACTTCCTGGAAGTCTCTTTCCTTTGCCATATTGGGGAAGTTCTCCTTTATTATTTGTTCAAATAAGTTTTCCACTTGTTGCTCTTCCTCTTCCCCTTCTGGTACCCCTATAATTCGGATGTTAAACTTCCAGCCAAGATGGAGGCATAGATAGACACACTGTGCCTCCTTGCACAACCAAAATTAAGGACAACAAAAATTTAGAAACAAAACAAAACAACCAACATACACAAAATTGAACTGTATGAAAGTCCAACAACCATTCATCCAGACTGATAAGAGGGGTGGAGTTGGTGGCAGGAGGGAAAGGGGTCGTGACAGGAAAAAGCAGAGGTTGGCAGACCCAGGGTGCAGGGAGGCAACAAGCAGACCCAGTGAGGTGCACAAGACGGATGGCAGACTGCAGTCACACATTCGCACACAGATAAACCAGGCAAAAAATGGGCAGCGAGACAGACTGCGCAACCCAGGGCCCCAGTGCTGGGAAATAAAGCCTAAAAGCACTGATTGAAAACACTTGTGGGTTTTGAGGTGCTGGGACAGACTTCCTGCCTCACAGG
>PVKM010008453.1:0-38961 GCA_004027735.1 Carollia perspicillata
AGGGGCTGTTTTGTGGGAAACTCTTCATGTCAGTATCTTGAGGTCTTTCCATAAAAAGAGACAGTAAGGCAAGCATTAAGAATGGAGACTGAGGCCTGACTGCTTGTGTTCCAATGCAGGGCCTCCCACTCATTTACTAATTTCCTAACCTCTCTGAGCCTTAGTTTCTCTGTGTGCAGAATGCAGGTAATACTAGTGCCTACATCACAGAGTTAATGTGAGAATTAAATGAGTGAATGTATATAAGATAATATCTGGCACATAGTTAGTACTACGTAAACATTAGCTATTGTTGCTGTAATTATTGTTCAGGCAAGACACTCCCAATCTCCTGCGTTAAAAACATGATCCAGGCTGTCATTATTCTATGGCAGGGAGCAAGGAAAGGGAATTAGCCGGATGGGAAAAGGGTTTTCACCTGTTCTCTTTGCCCTCTTCTTGGGGGTTAATACCTTTCCCCCCTTACTGTCTCTTGTTGGGATCAAGGGAGGAGTGTTCGCCAGTGTATTAATTCATCCCACCATCTTTTGAGAAAGATGTGCCAAGCAAAAGAGCCATGGAAAGTCTTAAAAACCAAGTGTGAAGTAGATCTGGTTACATAAAATTTTAGAACACATGTTAAAAAGCATCCTAAAATCATAACATCATAAAAAATCTGAGATAAACAACCAAGTGTGAAAAGAATTTTCAACAAATGTAGTGTGGAAATGATCACCTGCCCAAACGAGAATTCTGAGCAAGGGAGGCGCCACCATCCCATGCTTGTGGTGGGGATTCAAAGGCTGTCAGGGGTGGGAAAGCCTTGTGGTAGAAAAAGTGGGTTTCAGGTTTACTCTGGTTGGAGATCTGTGGCACAAAGAAGCTGGAGGTGGGCTAACTAGAAACAGAGCTGCTTATGTGGTAAGTTTGGGGAGCACATTTGGCTTTTTCTGGTGGGTCCTGAGTTGGAAACTGGGAAGAGAGAGCAAACAAACAGAGAAACTGACAGTCATTCGTCAAGTCCTGACCATTCTGGGCCAGTTGCCGCAGGGGTTGTGTGTGGGACAGAATTCTATCATCATATGTGGTCTGGCTACTGTCTGTTGTTATGTAGTCAATCACCTGATAGTGATGGTATATAATATGTGAGGCTTACACAAAAGGGATGAGAAAAACTTAGATGTACTGAACAGATTAGATAGTCCAAGAATACTATTTCTAGATTCGGAATGAGAAGAAGCTAATTAGGTAGATTCAAATTATTAGTTAGGTTTGATTTATGCAAATCTGATTGCAAATGCTCAAGAAAAAAGAAAAAGGTGATTCAGCTCTATTATTCCCCATAATATATCCCTGGCAATTTGGAGCATTGTTCAGATGGTCTTACCAAGTGGGTTGGAATGGCTTTGTCTTCAAAAACAAACTGCAGAGTTAATTATGATCCACAGAGAAACACTGATAGAGAATTAGAGGAACTGATAATATCAGCTACAGAAAATACTATTAATATTTTATGAATGATTTAAGACAGTGTTTTCAAACTATGGGTTATGATCCATTAGTGGATTGCAAGATCAATTTACAGGGTAATCAGCATTAAAAAAAATAAAATGGTATAGAATAGAACCGAACATTGTCTTTTGCCTTAGTAGGTAAATTTTAGAACCCAACGTTTGGGTACAATATGACTCTGGTGTAAACACTAAAATAATTTAGTCTCATGGAAGAAGTGTAGGTATAAAACAAGATACCAAGACAGGCTAGTAAGCCAGGACAAATGGAATAGGGCTACTGAAATGGCCAAGCAGTTTACAGCCATCTCATAAATCGAAAAATCCTATCTTCCCTAAGCAAGAACACTTAGTAGTAAATGGTTTACACTTCTCCTCCCCAGCCAGAGGGTAAATAGCTTAAATTACCCTATTCAGAGAGACAGATAACAGATATCCAATTAGTGCCATTTCTGCCAACCACACCCAAGGATGGATGAAGTCACGGAAATAAATCCCATTTTGGCAAATCACTTAAAGCTGATGAATATTGCGATCCTCCCCTAAGACTTCCCCTAAAATTCCTGCCTTTAGAAATCAGATAAGAAGTCCTGGCTGGGTAGCTCAGTTGGTCAGAGCATTGTCCCGATACCCCAAGATTGTGGGTTCTATCTCAGTCAGGGCACATATAAGAATCAAGCAATGATGCATAAATAAATAGAATAACAAATTAATGTTTCTCTTTCCCTCTCTCTCTCTCGCTCTCTCTCTCTCCCTCCCCCTCTAAGAATCAAATAAAAATCAAAAAGAAAACAGCTAAAAACCCTCAAGACAAAGACCCATCACCGGCTCTCTCTGGGGCACCCCCACACCCTTCTTCCCTCTCAGGTGTACATCTTTACTTTTCTCTCCTAAACTCTAAAGGTCCCTACAAGATTTGCAACCAGGGGAGCAATGGGCAGTGGCAGCTTGTCCCAGGTTAACCTCATGAACCTGTCTCCAAGGGCCCCTTTTCTCTGACTTTTTGGGGAGCTAACAGCAGCTGCGCTTTGGCTCACTTCTTTCCCATAATGCTTCTAGAGAGCCGAAGCAGAGCACTGCCCAGGCTCTCTCCTGTTGCTTCTTCTACCCTAAGCCTTTCCTTTGTTTCACGGTCCCAGCTTTAACAAATGCCCTCTTGAAATCACCTAGATTTGTGTTGTGAAATCATTCCTGCACAAACACACTACTGGCTAGCCCAAGGCAGACCCACTCTGGCCCAGTCCCTTTCCAGTTTAAATAAATAGTAAAGACCCCATCTGGGCAGAGTGAAGCACTGTGGTAGGCAGAATAATGCCCACCCAAAAGATGTTCACATCCTAACCCCTAGAATTTGTGAATATGTTACCTTTCATGGCAAAAAGGACTTTGCAGATGTGATTAAATTAAGGCTCTTAAAATTAAAAGGTTATCTTGGGCTATCCCGGTGGCCCAATGTAATCACAGGGTTCTTTTACATAAAAAAGGAAGGCGGTGGTAGATCAGAGCCAGAGAGACTGGAAAATGCTCCAAGTCTGGCTTTGCAAATGGAACAACAGCCCATGGACCAAGGAATGCAGGCAGCCCCTAGAAGCTGAAAAAGGCAAGGGGACATTTCTTGGGATTCTCCCTTAGAGCCTCTAGAAGGAACAGCCTTGCTAACACCCTGAGATTAGTCCAGAAAATTTTTGTTTTTTTGAACTTCTGACCTCCGGGACTATAAAATAATACATCTTGTTTTGTTTTAAGCCACTAAATTTGTGCCAATTTGTTTTACAAGAACAATAGCAAACAAACCCAGGAACATATAAGAAAGTAGTCCAGAATGGCTGAACCATTGAGTGTGAGGTAGAAACGAAATTGGAAAGGTCAGCAAGACCAGGCAGAACTTACTAGGCCTTGCACCGCCGGTAAGGCTCAGGTCCACCTTATCCTAGGGTTGCCCTGGAGGATTATAAACTGGGGAACGACATGATGAGGTCTACATTTTAGGAAATTATATACGATCTTATCCAAGGGTCAGCAGGTTTTCCTACAAAGAATCACATAATAAACAGTTTATATTTGGGGGGCCATATAGTCTCTGTTGAGTATTCATCTTTGTTTTTTAACAACCCTTCAGAAATGTGAAACCCATTCTTAGCTCTGGGGCCATAGCTTGCGCCTGGTCTGAGCTAATTTTAACGATCTTGTCTCCCACGCTCTCAGCCACCCTTGCAGCTCTGTGTGGTGATGGGAGTGGGCATCCAATCCTGGCTGAAGAAACACAAGGGAAAGTCTCCCAAAGAACATGTAGGAAAACTTTTGCTTTCCTAATGAAAAGATTAGGAACTGTCTTTCTGCTTTCTTCCTGCTTTAAACACAAATGTAACATTTTATTTTACAAGTTAGATGGGACATTCTGGACTGTCTTAACACTTGCAATTCCTTGGGATTTAAAATATTTTCTCTAAAATGCAAACCTGTAGTCAATTTAACTGTCCTAGGGCTAGTTGCTCATCCACACAAAGACTGATATTTTTAATATCCAAAATGAAAGTCCTAACAATACCTATTCCATAATGTGTTGAGAGCATCAAATGAGAATCTGCATGTAAAAAAAATTTTTTAAGTTTTTTTTGTAAATTGTTAAAAAAAAACCCAAAACCCTACATTAAAGTTAGCTGGGTGTTTATTTACACATGCAGAGTAATGGAATTTCCAGCTGATCTTCGTAGAATGGTTAGGGATTAAACTGACAATGAAGAGAATAGGAGTCAGCACATGGGGAAAATGGTAAAGAGCAATTAACTTAAACTAAATACAATTAAAGGAGAAACAAGAAAGGCAGTCCTTTCAAAAGAGTGATACCACCATTAATATTATTATCTACTGTTTTGAAAATTCCAATGCCGTAAGATATGAAATAGAAATAAAAGGAACGACTATCAGAAGGAAGAAACAAAAATCACTATTTGTAAATGATGTCCTTTTAGTACTAGAAAACTAAAAGAACTGGTTGCAAGTATTAAAACTAAAGCGAAGTGGTTACAAGTGCTGACAGAGTTGGTAAAGTAGCTAGAAACATACTGATATAAAGAAGTAAAAGCATTTCTCTAACCAGCTGGAAAAGAGTGAAATCTTGCCTACGTGTGACTCTAACTGCACTTAGCTTATACCTCCCAGTCAAGCGCGTTGTCCAAACCAGATCTCCCCATGGTCCCTCTCCTTCCTTCCCACCACCACCCTCTTCGGCCCACACTGACGTGACCCCAAGGACAATCTCATGCATTACATATATTCATGTTAATTAGTATTCATGAGAATAAATCTTATCTTAAAGATTTTGTGTTAACACTTGGGGTGGACCAGAATACTCTGACAAGTGTGCCTAAGAGAGCCCCTTTGTTGCCCTGGCTGGGGAGCCTCAGTGGATTGAATGTCAGCCTGCAAAACGAAAAGACTCCAAATAGACTCCCAAGTCACGGCACATGCATGGATTGCAGGCCAAGTCCCGGGTTGGGGGCACTCAGGAGGCAACTACTCAATGTGTCTTTCACACATGGGTGTTTCTCTCCCTCTCTTTCTCTCTCCCATCCTGTCTCTCTATAATAAATAAAGTATTAAAAAAAAAACAAACCCTGCCTGGCTGGTGTAGCTCAGTGGATTGGGCACGGGCTGTGAACCAAAACTGGTTCGATTCCCAGTCAGGGCACATGCCTGGGTTGTGGGCCAGGTCCCCACTGTGGGGCGCATGAGAGACAACCACACATTGATATTTCTCTCCCTTTCTTTCTCTTTCTCTTCCCCTCTCTCTAAAAATGAATAAATAAAATCTATTTTTTTTAAAAAGAACCCCTTTATAATGGAGGGTTTTCTCTCTTTTTTGGGCCCTGGCCACCTAGCTTAGTTGATTATCGTGTCGTCCTAACAGCCCAAGTTTGTGGGTTTGATCTCCCTTCTAGGCACATGCGAGAATCAACCAACGAATGCAGAAATAAGTAAAGCAGTGTTCCTCTCTCTCTCTCCCTCTCTATCTCTCTTCCTCTCTTTTTCTCTCTCCCTCTCTCTTTCTCTCAAATCAATTTAAAAAAAAAAGATTATTATAAACTGTTTTTGTTGATGCGTATCTCCCTTTCAGTTTCTTTTAGGTCTTACTTTCTTTCCATCCCTCCGATAACTGTTTGTTGTGAAATATAATGACTTGTAGACTTTCGTGATATGCTTGCGATAAATGCCACTCTGTCTGCACATGGAAGTAAATAGTTACTTCTCCTTCTCCACCCATTTATCACGCAGACAAAGGCTCTGAGGAAGGTTATCAGAGTTACAGAGCCACAGCCTCTCAGCTGGAACATTCCTCCCCTCCATCTATCTGCCTTGTCCACCACCACCTGCTAAGGATTTTATGGCCACAACCTGACTGCCAGGAGCTTTCCGCATTCATATGGGTGAGAATGCTCAGGTCTTTGATATGGGAAATTTTACCCTCTCTGGCCCCAAAGGGACTTTGGCCCCAAATTTAATCTGAAGTCGAGGAATGTTGTAGGGACTAAGCTATGACAGAGAGCTGGGGAGCCAGAACAGAATGTGGGAGGTGGGGTTGAAAAATGCCACTCCCTTTTTCACAGTGATCTGGACCTTCTTCCTGGGCCAAATTCAATACATGGAAGGGCCTAAGCAAGGGTTGGTGAGAGAATGCAATTCCTTTTGCTGTTCAGTTCAGGTAAGTCCTTGGCCTATCACATTGAGCACGGCAAGACCAGGTAAAAGAGTGGGTAGGAAACGTTTACCAGGCTGGGTGGATTTGCCTGCTGGACCTCCTAGCGCCATATACTGTCTGCTGGCTCAGCTCCTGACCCCGGCACCTCAGTTCCCTCTATTGTCAACATTGTAAATTGTGAAAATTAAGAAACCAACTTTGGTATGTTACTATTAACTAAACTCCAGACTATAAGTCATTAGTTTTAACTAGGGTTAACGAAACTCCAAATTTGATTTCTCTAGTTTTTTTTCCCCCCCAACTAATGTCTTTTTTCTGTTCTAGTATCTAATCCGGTGCACTACACGGTATTTAGGGACTAATGTGCTTTTAACCATTCTACAGACCTCCTTCAGTGGCCATTTCCAACTCCATCCTTGTTTCTTCTAAGACTCCATTAAACATCAAAGGAGAAGGAACCAGGGTCCTGA
The DNA here is from genome assembly GCA_004027735.1 of Carollia perspicillata. NCBI lineage: Eukaryota > Metazoa > Chordata > Mammalia > Chiroptera > Phyllostomidae > Carollia > Carollia perspicillata. The sequence goes on from PVKM010008453.1 coordinate 6,660, forward strand.
GAATGCCAGCTCTGAAAGCCACTGCAGTGTTTCTCGTCAGTATTTCCTGAAGTGAAATTTCCAGAGCAGGAGTATGATAAAATACTGTTATTTAAAGAAAAGAAGAGTTCTGTAGGCACACGAGTTAAGTTAATGCTAGAAGCTAAATCCCTTTTGGAAGAGACAACATTTCCATCAACGTGACAAAATCTCTGAGAAGTCCTGCAACAAATAAGCCAGTTTAATCTGGTTGAACAGAACTTGTCTCAAATTTTCAGTCCCTTGTATCACCTGCATGACTTTTGCCATAACTGCAGACGATCTGTGCTATTACTGACTCAATCTTTTTCTTTAAATCCGTTCACCTTTCAAAAGGAACATTCCTTTTTTTTTTTAAGAGAGAGAGAGGAAGAAAGAGATAGAAACAACAACTGGTTGTTCCAGTTATTTATGCACTCACTGGTCAATTCTCATATGTGCCCTGACCAGGGATTGATCCCCAAACTTCGGTGTATCAGGACAATGCTGTAACCAGCTGAGCTAGTACGTTTGATATCAAGAAATAATAGAATCACTTGCCAAAGTGAATTAGAATTTTCAAAATGTTAATTTCAACCAAGAACTTCCTAAAGTCATCTCATCTGACACCAGTGGATGACAGTTTGGGAAGTAAGGGGGGATAGAACTTTTCCATCACACCTGTTAGCATCCCGGGGAGACACTGGGAAGTGCTGATCTAGTTGATCCAGCTCTGAGGCCCGGAAGACCAGGAAATGGACTCGGGGAACTAACAGGAAAGCCCAGACCAAAGTGAGAGACCCCTCCCTCCCTCCTGTGTTCTTCCTACAGCCCTACTAAGCCTCTGGCTTTCAGACATTTCCTGAGCACGGCTGAAAGAGGTTCCATGCGATCATGTTTCAACTCCACATTTTGGATGTTAAACAGATTCTCATGCTCAGTTTTGAAGGCTCCCTGTCTTTCACTTCAGGAGGAGAGCTTGGACCTGATTCTTTGTCAGAGTAAACGGGTACAAAGTATTTTCTGATTCCTAGCTATTATTGGGGCCTATACTTCATCAGCTCCCACCCACACACCAGGCACCTGCACTTTGTACAGTTCTTCCTGAAGTTATGTTATTTTAAATTTTAATTGTGTTTGAACAAGAGGGTGTGGCAAGAGAGGTGCCCACTGTTAATCAGTAATAGAGCCCCAGATAAACAAGGTGCTCCCAGCTGCACCGGGCACCCTTTGGCTCTCAGTCTTCCCCCAAATGGCCACTGAAATGTGAGTGCTTGATCCATTTATGCTCTTGGCTGTCTTCTCATCCAAAAAAGCTAGATCATAGGCGTCACTCTCCCCCTCTCCATTTGGCCAGTTGCTTAATGCCTTGAGTGGACTGGACGACATCATGCTCCCTAACCCTACCCCAGCTATTTCCCAACCTTCAGACCAGATGTGAGCACCACTGGGCTTAACAATGGCCCCTGGAGTCATTCAGTCCTTTCTTCAATCAAAATGCTGGGCATCTAGAATAAGCCTGTTTGTGCTGTGTTACGAATAATCACACAGAACTCTTTCTCATGTGCTAGGCACTCCTTGCACATTATCTCGATCCCGGGACAACTCTTCAAGGAAGATATTCTTTTTACCATTTTAAGGTTTAAGTAAACCATGGCTCAAACACGTTAAATGCCTTTCCCAACTTTACATAAAAAATGTCAGATCTGAGATTTGAACCCAGGTATATACTTAACACAAGAGCCTATACTCATAGTCATCACCCTATGCAGCTTCCTTGGAGAAGGGCATGGTTTTCACCCTCAGGGAGTTCCCATATTTATATTAGCTATTGTGAGGTCCTTTAAAAATCTCTGCCGTCTCTGGCTGTGTTTCTAGTTGTAGTCTTTCCCTCCTGATAGTTTATCACATTCTCCTGCTCCTCACGTTTAGCAGTTTGTAGTGCATGTTGTGCTTCATGGATGCTACATTGTAGGGCACCTGTATTTTGTTGTCTTCCTTTAAAAAATGTTAAGACTTTTCTTTCCTTGGACATCATTTCATTTAATTTGGATTAGCCTGATCTTGTCAGAACTTTGTTTTTTACTTATTTTAGGGCTGGTCTGGAGTTCCCTCATTCAATAACTAAAATAGCCCTATTCTTAACGCATGGAACTTTGGGGATCCAAACTCAAGCCCCCCGAGTAAACATCAAGGTCTCTTGACTTTTTCTGGTCAGAACTCTGTGACTACAGGGATCTCTGCTCTTACAACCCATGAGTAGCTGTTTTCTCCCAAACCGTGTTGGACAGGCATCTTCCTGTGCACGTGCGCCTTAGCACTCAGCCAAAGACTGGACTTCCGTTAATAGAATGCCTTTGAACATTTTTTGAGCTACTTTTGTGTGTACATCTCTCTTCTCTTCTACCCTGCCTTGCAAATCACAGCCACTAGAGTGGTCTAGAAGCAGGGGAAGTAGTCCCTGCTTCCTGGCCTCAGCAAGATCTTCCGCTCTGCGTAGGCTCCGCCTCCCTGCATCGTGGTTTGGAAAAGGTGCCTAGGGTGAAGTTGTGATGAACACGGAGCTCACCTTATATGTTACTATTTTGCCAAAGATCACAGATAAGCATATCTGTTGTTCAATACCTAAAAAAAGTTGCTTCATGTATTTTGCTAATTTTATAGTTGTATAAGGTGGGAGAGTAAGTCAAATACAGATTACTCCATTATGGACAGACCTGGAAAGGCTGGACATTCTTTTTATATATACATAACAATCTGTTAATCTCTGAATTTCACTGGAATTTTAGTCTAATTGCACTTATTATGATTATGATATATCTGAATTTGTTTCTACTAATTTTTTTTTTGCTGTATGTTTTGCTTACACATGATTTTCTTTTCTTATTTTTTCCTTTAAAAAACATTAAAGTTGACCTGACTGATGTGGCTCAGTGGATTGAGGACTGGCCTGCAAACCGAAGGGTCGCTGGTTCAATTCCCAGTCAGGGCACATGCCTGGGTCAAAGGCCAGGTCCTTAGTTGGGGGTGTGGGAGAGGCAACAGATTGATGCTTCTCTCACACATCAATGTTTCTCTCTCCCTCTCTTTCTCCCTCCCTTTCTCTCTCTCTAAAAGTAAATAAATAAGAGAAAAATAAAAAAACATTGAAGTTATTTTTGTTTGTTCTTTTGTTTTATTTCATTTTGCCCCTGTACAGATTTTTTTTTTAAATTCTCACCCGAGTATTTGTTTGTTTGTTTGTTTTTATTGATTTTAGAGAGGAAAGGAGAAAATAAAAAAAGAGAGAGATAGATGGAGAGAGAGACAGAGGGAGAGAGAGCAACGTAGATGTGAGAAACAGCAATTGGTTGCCTCCAATTGCTACACGGAGCTACACTCTACAGGGCATGAACCCACACTCTAGATATGTGCCCTGACCAGGGATTGCACCCATGACCTTTTGGTGTACAGGACAATGCTCCAATCAACTGAGCCACTTGGCCAAGGCCTCTCTACAAATTTTTAAGGTCTACATTCTACATTCTATTTCCATTCTTTTACTAGTCTTGAAAAGTTTAACAGGCATACTTATATCAACAATTCTATAGTTCACATTTGCTTCTCTGCTAAATAATACAAAGTTTTTAGAATATCTCTGAATCCTCCATTCCTAACTTATAAATTGTTATCCAGTATTTTCGTTTAGTTCTTTCAGAAGCATACAAATTAAGCATTATAACAATTACTTCATATAAATAATGCTCATTTAATGTTATCACAGGCTTGCCAATTTCTTTGCTCACTATTACTTGTGGGATCTCAGGTCTTTATTCTGAGGTAATTTTTCTTCTAAAATAGTCATTTTTTTAGAAGTTCTCTTGGTGAAGTTCTGCTATGGCAGATTCTCTCAGATGTGAATCTCAAAATAGCTTTATTCTGCTCTTATTCTTGAAAGGTAATCAGGCTAACACATAATTTGAAGTTGACAGTTACTTGCCAGTTCCAGGCTGACAGTTATGTTCTTTGAGCACTTGGAAGATATTGTCAATAAATACATATTTTAAACCTGAGTTGTAAAGTCTTCAATCAGTCAAATTGTCATTCATTTGTAGATAACTTTTCTCTCTTCTGCTGCTTTTAAAATAGTATCTTTGTGTTCTGGAGTTTTACTATAGAGTACCTAGGTCTAGAGTTCTTTTTATTTATCAAGTTTGTTATAAATGATGTTTGGGAGTATTTATCAATTTATATCCTTTGTCAGAATTTAAAAATATCATCCATTAATTCATCAAATATTCCTTCTTGATTCTCATAATTTATCCCCCAGAAATGTATAAATTAGATTTATTGTTCTATTTTCCATGTCTCTTAATCCCACTTTCATAATTTACATCTCCTTGTTTCCCTGTATTATGTTCCGTGTAATTTATTTATGTCTAATTTCCATTATATTCTTTTTTTAAAGATTTTATTTATTTACTTCTTAGAGAGAGGGGAAGGGAGGAAGAGAGGGAGAGAAACATCAGTGTGTGAGAGAAACATGGATTGGTTGCCTCTCGCACGCCCCCAGCTGGGGAGACCCCCACACTCCAGGCCTGTGCCCTAACAGGGATCAAACCTTTGACTTTTTGGTTCACAGGTTGGCGCTCAAACCACTGAGCCACACCAGCCAGGGTTATATGCTCTTTTTTTTATACTTCACATCTAGTTTAATTGTGGCCACCTCTTTAACATTTGGTGAAATTCAATTTGAATTTGTTTCATCCACCGTAGTCTTATCTTCCATGTTTTATCTGCTGTTTAATTCATACATTTATGATGTTTTAAGATGTCAGTGATTATATTTTTAATTTTGAATTACACTATTTTATTTCAAAAATCTCCGTTACTCAGGATAGTCTCTTGTTGCTTGATCAGTTTTGTAATTACATTTGAAAATTTCTTCCAGTGTTTTATAGTTATTTTATATTGTGATATTATAATTTCAGTATCTGAAGACCGTGCAGGTCTAAACCTGGCTGTTGCTCTGACTCATAGTCATAGCAGCTTATCTTCTTTCATGGTCGCTGACCTCTGATTGTCAGATCACACGTACAGGGGTGGGCAAAAGTAGGCTTGCAGTGGTGACTACATGAGTTTCTTCTTGTATTATATTTATCAACTATTGTATTATTTTCTACATATAAACCATATGAACAACTTATCTTTGGGGATCCTCAACTGGGACTTTTTTTATTCCTCTGTGGGCACCACCAGGAACTACCATCCTGGGACTACTTTCGATTTTTTTTTAGGAATTCCTTATTTAGGAATCTCAGGTTCAAAAAGCCTATTTGGAACTTGGATCAATCAGCACACCGATATATCCACAGTAACCCTTAGGGCAGTACCAACCTCCAGGCTACTCACGCTCCCATCCCGGTTTCAGTACTTTTTTAGGGACCCTGGAAGACTTTTTCTTTATTTATTGAAAACCCCATGATACAACAAAAAATTAACCTCTTCCAGAACCTCCTTATTTGGGAGTCACAGGTGCTCTACAGTGTCTGGCCTTCCACAGTGACACAGGTCACTGGCCTCAGAACTGCCCCTTTTTCCTTTTTGTTGACAATTGATTCATGTGTATGTCAGGATCGTAACAGTAAATAAGGGGAAATATGCATTCAAAAATTGATTCAGATATATATTCTCAAAGAGTGAAATCACAATAAATGGGGTATATAGTACACATCTGAGTGAAGATTCAGATGTAAATGTGAAAGGAAAGCATAGCACAGTATTTACTGTAGCAGGGGACTGAAAACTAAAATAGGTAAGAGTTGATGACCTTCGAGGGAGTGCTGAATGACAAGTAGGACCGATGGATACTTTGGCCCTGGAGACACTTACTGACTATAGCTGGAGGCTGAGAGTCCAGGGTCGGCCCTGGAGCAGAAGGTCCCAGCATACAGAACAGGAAATCAGCAGTTTGGGTATATAGTTGGGGCTGTAGGGAGCCAAATTGGATATATCAGGGATCAAATGGAGGCATCTAGTCTTCATACGGCCTTAAGATATGGGCCAAATTTTTAAAAAAGCAAACCCTGGCAGGTGTGGCTCAGTTGCTTAGAGCTGGAGCTTCTTCCCATAGATCCAAAGGACTTGGGTTCGATTTCTGGTCAGGGCACATACTGAGGTTGCAGGTTTGATCCCAGCTGCAGCATGTACAAAAAGGCCACCAATCAGCGTTTCTCTCTCTCCCTTCCTCTCTCTCTAAAAGCAATGAAAAAGTGTCCTCAGAGAGGATAAAATAATAACAATAAAATGATAATATGGTTAATTTTGAAACCAGAAAAGCCAGTGTTCATGCTGCCTGTCACCCACCAGACCCAATAAGCAGAGACAGGGACCGAATTTTTATGGACGCTTTATTCAGATGGTCAGCAATCTGAGAAGACAGCGGATTTGTACCCTAACGGACCACCTTAAATTCCATTTCTAACTGACCCTTTTTATACGGAGAAGAAAGGTGTAAGTAAGGGGTTTGGAATTCAGGGAAAAAGTGAATCAGATAAAGGCTGCTGCATTCTTCCATCTGTGTCCTGGGTGCAATAGCTTTTTACATACATTGATAACTAATCTTATTAGCTATTACCTGAAACTAAAATTTTTCCAGCATTTTAGTCTCCCATCATTCCTCCTCTCTGAGTTTAAACCAGGGGTGTTCAAACTTTTGGCATCTCTGGACCACACTGGAAGAAGAGTTGTCTTGGGCCACACATTAAATATACAAACACTAATGGAAACTGATGAGCAAAATAAAAAAGGTTTTAAGTAAATTTACGATTTTGTGTTGGGCCACATTCATGGCCATCCTGGGCCACAAGAGGCCCGCAGTCTGCAGGTTGGACACCCCTTGCTTAAACTACCTTATGTCTATGAGATCATTTTCATGAGGAAGTAGTTATATTGTTCTTGAGCATGTGTCTGAGCATTAGACCATCTGGTAGGGGCCTAGGAATACATTTAATTGCAGAGCCATATGAGGGCCACATTGTAGGTGACAACAAGCTATGATAAAGCACAAAACAGTTTCTATCACAGTTGACAAAAGTTGCACACTCTTCAGCTAGGTCTATATTAGTGACTTTTAAGGAAAATATTTCCCTGTCTTTTCGAGTTACTACAGGTCCCCATTTAGAAATATCAGAGCAGGTTATTTTCTTATTGATGTGCTTAAACAAAGTATAATTTCAAAGCCTTTCCAGGAGTATAAACACCTACAAGACATGTAGTGAAAATTTGTTCAGCATACCTTCTTCCTCCTACAAGACAAAATTCAGAAAGTTTGGAACATTTTTGCTAAATATGCCCAAATATTTTCATCTCATTTGAAAGGAACAAGTTTTCCATAACATGGGGTTAAACAAAAAGTAATGAAAAGAATGTAAGTCATTGTTTCCAAAAGATGACTTTCAGATCTTCTTGAGGTTCAGTAGTCCACTGTGCCTCTGGTGATTGCTTTGCTCTGTTGTGACGAATCCAAGGTTTTATTTCTGCCAACTTCGCCATGGTGGGGGGTGAGAGGAGTATGTCCCAGGGTTCGGCCCGCTTTTCTTCTAGTTGGCTTTCTGGAGGTGCTGTCATCCAAGTCTTGAGTGGCACATCTCCAGGCTCTAAGGAATGTAGTGAGCCTGTAGGGGAGAGGTCTCTAATAGAAGCAAGGTCATTAATTACAGCTAAGTTCTGACTTAAATGTTGCACAGTTCTTTACCTTCTCTTCTCGGTCTATGTGCATAGCTCCCACCCCAATCACAGCCTGAAATGGTCGCCTTTACAAAGTTTCACAAAGACTCACCTGAAGAGCCCACTTTGAGGAGCCACCCTTATCCTGAGCAGGGCAATAGGTAACGCCTGATCCCAATGAAGATGAGTTTCTTGACACAGCTTGGCTGTATTTTTCTTCAAGGTGTGATTCATCTTCTCTACCTTCCCAGAGCTGGAGGTCTCCATGCCGTGTGGAGTTGCCACTGGATTCCTAGAAATTTACTAACCTTCCATGTAGTTTCTGAACCGAAAGCAGGTCCATTATCACTATGGATGCTGCTGGGTAGGGCAAAGTGAAGAATTATTTCCTTTAGTAAGCCTTTTGCTACCTCAAGGATTTCTCCATTCTAGTAGAATAGGATTCTACCCATCCTGAAAAAGTGTCAACAAAGACTAGCAAATATTTCTATCCTTGGACCCTTGGCATCTGGGTAAAGTATTTGCTAGGCCTCAAATGGCCTCTGTCCTTGGTATTGTTTCTGTTTTTTCTTTTGATGGGGATCTGTCTTGGCCTTGTTCTTCTGGCACACAACCCATCTAGCAGTTACTTTTCATATAGCTTCAGAAACTCCAGGACTTCTGAGCCATAACATAAGATATACGGTTTGTGAGTTCCTTACATAGTGAGTGGCTTCTGCAAACACTTTGTGACTGGCCCTACTCACTGCTCAGGAAGCAGTATACCTCCTTTCTCATTCTTTCTCCTTCCACCCTCAGGACCTTTTTCATCAAAACCCCAGCTCTCAGCTTTCTCTAAGTCTGCAGTTGAGTATTCAGAGTCAAACTGCAACAAGTCTAAAATAGGTACCAAAGGCATTATAAACACTCCTTTTCTTTTTTGCTTTAAAAAGAAAGTCCACTCTGATTTTTAGTGGGGGCTACAATTCCCCTACAGCCAATATGGCCTGGTTCTTTTTACAGGCTTGCTATTTTTCGAGAAACACTTCGATAGCATTCAATTCTGTATGCTTTTAAAATCAGAGTCACTGCTACCGCTCTAGGAGTCTGCTGACATCACCTCAACATCATCTTCATTTTCCTTATGGTGCCCCGGAGGTTCCGACAAAAAGTCACTGCTGTGATTTGGTGGTAATATATTCATTGCCGTATCACCTGACTGCCAGGGATACTGTGGAGCAAGGACATCTGGCAATCTGCCTGTGGCCAGTGCATCCCCAGGTTAAGTGACCGCTCACAACATTCGTGGAAGGATTGTTCATTTGACCCATAATCTACTTCTCATCTCTAAATCAGTTGGGTACCATCTCTGTGGGTCCCCTGGGAACCCAGGCCAGCGGGACACACACAGCATCACTTGCACTAATCCTATGTGCATACTTAATTATTTCTTCAGAGAAGATAGCACCTTTTCTTGCCTTTTCTATTGATTTCAGTTTATCTTTTGCTTGGTATACAGCCACTGCAAGTATCTGTTCACCTTCCTTTACCTGTTTTTGTAGTTGCTGAATATCACTGTCTCTATTCTCAACCTCATTTTCTAAAACTTGCATTTCATGATGGATTTTCCCCTGACTAAATGCCAGTTTCATTAGTTTTTGAAACTCCCCATCCCTGTGAATTAACAACTCTGGCACCTGGTGTTCCTCTCCAACCTGTAACAACTTTTGGTTTCTTGAGCTTGCCAGCATTTCTACGAGTTCCCCCGACAAGACCAGACCTCCAGATCCTCGGGTGCAGACAGTGCTGCTCCCGCCTGCTGCTCCGGAATGCTGGTCCCCCCCAACCCAGCCCAACAAGGATGAGGACGCTGCCCCGCCACTTCCATAAACGTTCCTTTAGCAGCCTCTTTTGTTGCTCCATCAGCCAGATTGTTTCCTCTAGCCATTTCAGTATCCCCTTTCCAGGGAGTGCATAACTGCCGCCTGTGAAGGTACCTGAACGGTCTCTAATAATTTTAAAATTTCTGCTGCATGTTTAATCTCCTTTTTATTGGAGGTTAATGGCTCTTTCTCCTTCCAGATGGAACCATGTGGTTGCAAAATTAGGAAAGCTCACCTTGAGTCGATACACACATTCACTCTCTTTTCATATGACAGTTCTAGTGCCCCTGTCAATACAATCAGTTTAGCTTTCTGAGCAGAGGTTCCTGGAAGCAAGGCCTTGACCTCAACTATTCCTTCAAGAATCACAACTGCATACCCAGCCTTTCTGCTTTCTTTGTCCATATAAGTGCTTCCATCTACATAGGCAGTCCAGTTTGCCTATTCTAGAGGATGCTCCTGTAAATCAATTCTGCTAGAATATACTTCATCAACTATCTCAGCACAGTCATGTATTAGTACAGCCGAGTCAGGCTCCGGGAGAAGAGAGGCAGGATTTAACCTAGAGTTTTGAGGGAGACATTGGGATTGTCAAGAAGGATGGCTTGGTACCTGCTCCTTCTTCCAGCAGTGAGCCACAAATTTCCCTTTTGCTCCAGCAGGCTCAACACTTGGTGGGATGCATAACCAGTGATAGGCTGTCCCAAGGAAAAGTTTCAGCTTCCTGTAAAAGCTTGCAGGTGGCTGCTACAGATCTCAAGCAGGCTGGCCGCCCCGGGCAGTGTGAGTCAGTTTCCTTGACAAGTATGCTGGTGGGTTGCGAAATGTCACTAAGCATTTAGGTGAGGACTCCTGGGACAAATCCCTGCCTTTCATGAACTATAGTTGAAAAGGCTTTAGTAGGTTTGGAAGCCCCGAGGCTGGTGTAGAAGCCAGGTGTGCCTTCAGAGACTCAAAAGCCTGAATGCACTCCATCATCCATTCTAAAGGGATACACTGTGGTCCTTTCAGAGTCTTTCCAGTTTAACAGGTCTGATGTAGACAACGGAGTGTGTGCCCATGATATCCAGCAGGCTGTCCCTCTGGCCCTACACCCACTGGAAGTCTCTGCAAAGGATATTGCCCTGCCCCAGTAGGGGCTTGTCCTCCACTGAATTTGGTTCCCTGGTGAGTTGGAGACAGCAGTCCAGGCTCACTTTCCCAGCTCCCTCAGCCAAGTAAGGAGGAAGATCCCCCAGGCTGGAGGGGCCATGGGTACCCTGACCATGCTCACAGCAGCCATAATGTCTAGATCTTCCTGGGCCCTCTCCTCTGAACTTCTGCTATCTTTCACAGGCATAGTCCCTTTTCTCTGGACCATTACTGTTTCCTTTTAATCCTGCATCCTTTACATGATTATGTAAACTCATGAAAGTTTCTAGGTAAGGCATTTTGTTCCACTTCCCCGATCTTTGACAAAAAACTCTGGTTTTACAGTATTATACAGTAATTTAAAGACCCATTCAGCAGCCAGTGCTCCCCCGAGTCTAGATTATACAGTACATATGCCAAAGAGTATTACAACAAAAACTACTTTCTTTTCAGTCATAGGTTTATAAGCACAGGTTGACCCATCAGCCAAAACTTGCCCCAAAGGGCTGTTTCCCGGAATGGAGGCTCTCCCCCAATTCTACCAGACGGAGGTCTGAATGTCACGAAAACCAGAAGGCACATTAATTAAACCACAAGACACCTTTTTACCAGACAGAGTTCTGTAAACCAGAAGGCACCTTAATTTCTGATGATCTCAATTGTGACCCAGGATTGCAACCTGAACCAGAAAGTACAGTGATTCAGTTAAAAAGTGAAGACGACAACAGGAGGTGCAGAGTCAGGAAAGCAGAGTGCCCAGTGAGACTGCTTGGCAGCGGCTGGGGAGTCTCCCAGTCCACACCCCTGGGCTCTCCAGTCCAGGCAGCCTGTGGGCCTCCCGCCACATACCCAACCTTCCTAGAGAGTCACAAAGTCTGTCCCAGAGCTAAGTCGCCAGAATATGAAACCAGAAAAGCTGGTGTTTGTGCTGCCTGTCACCTACCAGACCCAATAAGCAGAGACAGGGGCTGAATCTTTATGGGTGCTTTATTCAGGGAGTCTGTGATCTGAGAAGACTGCGGGTTTGTACCCTAACAGACCATCTTAAACTCCACATTAAACTGGCCTGTTTTATAAGAAGAAAAGTGTAGGTAAGAGGTTTGGAATTCAGGGGAAAGTGAATCAGATAAAAGCTGCAGCATTCTTTCATCTGTGCTCTGGGCAGTGGTCTTTATCTGTGTTCTTTATCTGTGTCCAGGGCGGTGGGTATCTCCTGCTGCAATACAATGGCTCAGATACCTTCGTAATTGCTTGAGACCTCCTGAGGCACACAGGTGGAACTGCTTGAGGTCTCCCAGAGTCCAGGTGGGTCACACCTTCAGTTCCTGAAACAATCTTTTTTGCATACACTGATTATGAAGCTTATTAGCTATTACCTGAAACTAAATTTTTCTAACATTACAGTCCCCCATCCATATTTGATAAAGAAGAGATACGAGACACATTTTGAAGCTGCTTGGGATGGGAGACTGAACAGTCAAACTGAAAACTTCGTTAAGGGCAGAACTTAATCTCCAGAAAACAAAACTTCTGTTGTGCAATTTAAAGCCCTAAACCCTGACTGGTGTGGCCCAGTGGGTTGGGCCGATGTCTTGCAAACAGGAGGGTTGCTGGGTTGATTCCCTGACGGGGCACATGCCTGGGTTGCAGGCGAGGTCCCCAGCTGGGGGCGTGCAAGAGGCAGCCAATCAATGTTTCCCTCTCACACTGATATTTCTCTCCCTCTCTGTCTCCCTCCCTTCCCCTCTCCCTAAAAATAAAGAAAATCTTTAAAAAAACAAAAAACAAAAGCCCTAGAAGGTCACTCCCTAGGAAAGAGAACAAATCAGAGTCTAGGCTGAAGCTAAAAGAAAACTATAATCCGTGTTACAATGCCCCCAACAGGACAGGGGCCACACAATAGCAACCTCCCCCCTTTTAAATCCAATTATAATCCAATAAAGGCTCAAAAGCCCCTACCCCTCAATGAGGGTGTATCCTTCCATACCCTGCCCCTCTCCTTTCTTTGGGAGTAAATAAAAACTTCACTCTCTACACTTTCTTCTCTTTGTGAATTCTTTCTTTTTTTTCTAAAGATATTATTTATATTGGAAGTGGATGGGGAGGGGGAAGTGGTGGTGGGAAAATGGAGACAACTGTATTTGAACATTAATAAAAGTGATTAAAAAATAAAAGTAATTGTCTTTTTAAAAAAGATTTTGTTTATTTACTTTTAGAGAGAGGGGAAGGGAGGGAGAAAGAGGAGGAAAAACATCAGTATGCAGGAGAAACATGGACTGGTTGCCTTTTGCATGCCCCTAACTGGGGACCTGGCCTGCAACTCAGGCATGTGCCATGACTGGGAATCGAACCCATGACCTTTTGGTTGAAGTCCAGTGCTCAGTCCACTGAACCACACCAGCCAGGGCTCTATGGTTCTTTATACAAAATATCTGGCAACAATTTCTGGACATGCAAAGACCAAGACCATAAGACAAATGGACCACAATTATACTTGAGATTTCAATACTCTTCTAGTGTATGTTACTATTAATTCAGTAATTAAGCAGATTCAATAATTAAGAAAATAAGATCTTCTCATGTCTGGGCTGTGGAGAGGCCTCCAGAGACTCTCTCCTGCCACCCACGACTACTACCACGCTGCCTGTTCCCCTTCTGATGGGGGCCTCGAAAGTTGTAGTTTAAGTAATAGTTTAATTTAGGACTTTTCATTGCAAAACAGGAGTGTTGTTTTCTGGAGATTAAGTTCTGCCCTTAACGAAGTTTTCAGTTTGACTGTTCAGTCTCCCATCCCAAGCAGCTTCAAAATGTGTCTCGTATCTCTTCTTTATCAAATATGGATGGGGGACTGTAATGTTAGAAAAATTTAGTTTCAGGTAATAGCTAATAAGCTTCATAATCAGTGTATGCAAAAAAGATTGTTTCAGGAACTGAAGGTGTGACCCACCTGGACTCTGGGAGACCTCAAGCAGTTCCACCTGTGTGCCTCAGGAGGTCTCAAGCAATTACGAAGGTATCTGAGCCATTGTATTGCAGCAGGAGATACCCACCGCCCTGGACACAGATAAAGAACACAGATAAAGACCACTGCCCAGAGCACAGATGAAAGAATGCTGCAGCTTTTATCTGATTCACTTTCCCCTGAATTCCAAACCTCTTACCTACACTTTTCTTCTTATAAAACAGGCCAGTTTAATGTGGAGTTTAAGATGGTCTGTTAGGGTACAAACCCGCAGTCTTCTCAGATCACAGACTCCCTGAATAAAGCACCCATAAAGATTCAGCCCCTGTCTCTGCTTATTGGGTCTGGTAGGTGACAGGCAGCACAAACACCAGCTTTTCTGGTTTCATATTCTGGCGACTTAGCTCTGGGACAGACTTTGTGACTCTCTAGGAAGGTTGGGTATGTGGCGGGAGGCCCACAGGCTGCCTGGACTGGAGAGCCCAGGGGTGTGGACTGGGAGACTCCCCAGCCGCTGCCAAGCAGTCTCACTGGGCACTCTGCTTTCCTGACTCTGCACCTCCTGTTGTCGTCTTCACTTTTTAACTGAATCACTGTACTTTCTGGTTCAGGTTGCAATCCTGGGTCACAATTGAGATCATCAGAAATTAAGGTGCCTTCTGGTTTACAGAACTCTGTCTGGTAAAAAGGTGTCTTGTGGTTTAATTAATGTGCCTTCTGGTTTTCGTGACATTCAGACCTCCGTCTGGTAGAATTGGGGGAGAGCCTCCATTCCGGGAAACAGCCCTTTGGGGCAAGTTTTGGCTGATGGGTCAACCTGTGCTTATAAACCTATGACTGAAAAGAAAGTAGTTTTTGTTGTAATACTCTTTGGCATATGTACTGTATAATCTAGACTCGGGGGAGCACTGGCTGCTGAATGGGTCTTTAAATTACTGTATAATACTGTAAAACCAGAGTTTTTTGTCAAAGATCGGGGAAGTGGAACAAAATGCCTTACCTAGAAACTTTCATGAGTTTACATAATCATGTAAAGGATGCAGGATTAAAAGGAAACAGTAATGGTCCAGAGAAAAGGGACTATGCCTGTGAAAGATAGCAGAAGTTCAGAGGAGAGGGCCCAGGAAGATCTAGACATTATGGCTGCTGTGAGCATGGTCAGGGTACCCACGGCCCCTCCAGCCTGGGGGATCTTCCTCCTTACTTGGCTGAGGGAGCTGGGAAAGTGAGCCTGGACTGCTGTCTCCAACTCACCAGGGAACCAAATTCAGTGGAGGACAAGCCCCTACTGGGGCAGGGCAATATCCTTTGCAGAGACTTCCAGTGGGTGTAGGGCCAGAGGGACAGCCTGCTGGATATCATGGGCACACACTCCGTTGTCTACATCAGACCTGTTAAACTGGAAAGACTCTGAAAGGACCACAGTGTATCCCTTTAGAATGGATGATGGAGTGCATTCAGGCTTTTGAGTCTCTGAAGGCACACCTGGCTTCTACACCAGCCTCGGGGCTTCCAAACCTACTAAAGCCTTTTCAACTATAGTTCATGAAAGGCAGGGATTTGTCCCAGGAGTCCTCACCTAAATGCTTAGTGACATTTCGCAACCCACCAGCATACTTGTCAAGGAAACTGACTCACACTGCCCGGGGCGGCCAGCCTGCTTGAGATCTGTAGCAGCCACCTGCAAGCTTTTACAGGAAGCTGAAACTTTTCCTTGGGACAGCCTATCACTGGTTATGCATCCCACCAAGTGTTGAGCCTGCTGGAGCAAAAGGGAAATTTGTGGCTCACTGCTGGAAGAAGGAGCAGGTACCAAGCCATCCTTCTTGACAATCCCAATGTCTCCCTCAAAACTCTAGGTTAAATCCTGCCTCTCTTCTCCCGGAGCCTGACTCGGCTGTACTAATACATGACTGTGCTGAGATAGTTGATGAAGTATATTCTAGCAGAATTGATTTACAGGAGCATCCTCTAGAATAGGCAAACTGGACTGCCTATGTAGATGGAAGCACTTATATGGACAAAGAAAGCAGAAAGGCTGGGTATGCAGTTGTGATTCTTGAAGGAATAGTTGAGGTCAAGGCCTTGCTTCCAGGAACCTCTGCTCAGAAAGCTAAACTGATTGTATTGACAGGGGCACTAGAACTGTCATATGAAAAGAGAGTGAATGTGTGTATCGACTCAAGGTGAGCTTTCCTAATTTTGCAACCACATGGTTCCATCTGGAAGGAGAAAGAGCCATTAACCTCCAATAAAAAGGAGATTAAACATGCAGCAGAAATTTTAAAATTATTAGAGACCGTTCAGGTACCTTCACAGGCGGCAGTTATGCACTCCCTGGAAAGGGGATACTGAAATGGCTAGAGGAAACAATCTGGCTGATGGAGCAACAAAAGAGGCTGCTAAAGGAACGTTTATGGAAGTGGCGGGGCAGCGTCCTCATCCTTGTTGGGCTGGGTTGGGGGGGACCAGCATTCCGGAGCAGCAGGCGGGAGCAGCACTGTCTGCACCCGAGGATCTGGAGGTCTGGTCTTGTCGGGGGAACTCGTAGAAATGCTGGCAAGCTCAAGAAACCAAAAGTTGTTACAGGTTGGAGAGGAACACCAGGTGCCAGAGTTGTTAATTCACAGGGATGGGGAGTTTCAAAAACTAATGAAACTGGCATTTAGTCAGGGGAAAATCCATCATGAAATGCAAGTTTTAGAAAATGAGGTTGAGAATAGAGACAGTGATATTCAGCAACTACAAAAACAGGTAAAGGAAGGTGAACAGATACTTGCAGTGGCTGTATACCAAGCAAAAGATAAACTGAAATCAATAGAAAAGGCAAGAAAAGGTGCTATCTTCTCTGAAGAAATAATTAAGTATGCACATAGGATTAGTGCAAGTGATGCTGTGTGTGTCCCGCTGGCCTGGGTTCCCAGGGGACCCACAGAGATGGTACCCAACTGATTTAGAGATGAGAAGTAGATTATGGGTCAAATGAACAATCCTTCCACGAATGTTGTGAGTGGTCACTTAACCTGGGGATGCACTGGCCACAGGCAGATTGCCAGATGTCCTTGCTCCACAGTATCCCTGGCAGTCAGGTGATACGGCAATGAATATATTACCACCAAATCACAGCAGTGACTTTTTGTCGGAACCTCCGGGGCACCATAAGGAAAATGAAGATGATGTTGAGGTGATGTCAGCAGACTCCTAGAGCGGTAGCAGTGACTCTGATTTTAAAAGCATACAGAATTGAATGCTATCGAAGTGTTTCTCGAAAAATAGCAAGCCTGTAAAAAGAACCAGGCCATATTGGCTGTAGGGGAATTGTAGCCCCCACTAAAAATCAGAGTGGACTTTCTTTTTAAAGCAAAAAAGAAAAGGAGTGTTTATAATGCCTTTGGTACCTATTTTAGACTTGTCGCAGTTTGACTCTGAATACTCAACTGCAGACTTAGAGAAAGCTGAGAGCTGGGGTTTTGATGAAAAAGGTCCTGAGGGTGGAAGGAGAAAGAATGAGAAAGGAGGTATACTGCTTCCTGAGCAGTGAGTAGGGCCAGTCACAAAGTGTTTGCAGAAGCCACTCACTATGTAAGGAACTCATAAACCGTGTATCTTATGTTATGGCTCAGAAGTCCTGGAGTTTCTGAAGCTATATGAAAAGTAACTGCTAGATGGGTTGTGTGCCAGAAGAACAAGGCCAAGACAGATCCCCATCAAAAGAAAAAACAGAAACAATACCAAGGACAGAGGCCATTTGAGGCCTAGCAAATACTTTACCCAGATGCCAAGGGTCCAAGGATAGAAATATTTGCTAGTCTTTGTTGACACTTTTTCAGGATGGGTAGAATCCTATTCTACTAGAATGGAGAAATCCTTGAGGTAGCAAAAGGCTTACTAAAGGAAATAATTCTTCACTTTGCCCTACCCAGCAGCATCCATAGTGATAATGGACCTGCTTTCGGTTCAGAAACTACATGGAAGGTTAGTAAATTTCTAGGAATCCAGTGGCAACTCCACACGGCATGGAGACCTCCAGCTCTGGGAAGGTAGAGAAGATGAATCACACCTTGAAGAAAAATACAGCCAAGCTGTGTCAAGAAACTCATCTTCATTGGGATCAGGCGTTACCTATTGCCCTGCTCAGGATAAGGGTGGCTCCTCAAAGTGGGCTCTTCAGGTGAGTCTTTGTGAAACTTTGTAAAGGCGACCATTTCAGGCTGTGATTGGGGTGGGAGCTATGCACATAGACCGAGAAGAGAAGGTAAAGAACTGTGCAACATTTAAGTCAGAACTTAGCTGTAATTAATGACCTTGCTTCTATTAGAGACCTCTCCCCTACAGGCTCACTACATTCCTTAGAGCCTGGAGATGTGCCACTCAAGACTTGGATGACAGCACCTCCAGAAAGCCAACTAGAAGAAAAGCGGGCCGAACCCTGGGACATACTCCTCTCACCCCCCACCATGGCGAAGTTGGCAGAAATAAAACCTTGGATTCGTCACTCCAGAGCAAAGCAATCACCAGAGGCACAGTGGACTACTGAACCTCAAGAAGATCTGAAAGTCATCTTTTGGAAACAATGACTTACATTCTTTTCATTACTTTTTGTTTAACCCCATGTTATGGAAAACTTGTTCCTTTCAAATGAGATGAAAATATTTGGGCATATTTAGCAAAAATGTTCCAAACTTTCTGAATTTTGTCTTGTAGGAGGAGGAAGGCATGCTGAACAAATTTTCACTACATGTCTTGTAGGTGTTTATACTCCTGGAAAGGCTTTGAAATTATACTTTGTTTAAGCACATCAATAAGAAAATAACCTGCTCTGATATTTCTAAATGGGGACCTGTAGTAACTCGAAAAGACAGGGAAATATTTTCCTTAAAAGTCACTAATATAGACCTAGCTGAAGAGTGTGCAACTTTTGTCAACTGGGATAGAAACTGTTTTGTGCTTTATCGTAGCTTGTTGTCACCTACAGTGTGGCCCTCATATGGCTCTGCAATTAAATGTATTCCTAGGCCCCCTACCAGATGGTCTAATGCTCAGATACATGCTCAAGAACAATATAACTACTTCCTCATGAAAATGATCTCATAGACATAAGGTAGTTTAAGCAAGGGGTGTCCAACCTGCAGACTGCGGGCCTCTTGTGGCCCAGGATGGCCATGAATGTGGCCCAACACAAAATCGTAAATTTACTTAAAACCTTTTTTATTTTGCTCATCAGTTTCCATTAGTGTTTGTATATTTAATGTGTGGCCCAAGACAACTCTTCTTCCAGTGTGGTCCAGAGATGCCAAAAGTTTGAACACCCCTGGTTTAAACTCAGAGAGGAGGAATGATGGGAGACTAAAATGCTGGAAAAATTTTAGTTTCAGGTAATAGCTAATAAGATTAGTTATCAATGTATGTAAAAAGCTATTGCACCCAGGACACAGATGGAAGAATGCAGCAGCCTTTATCTGATTCACTTTTTCCCTGAATTCCAAACCCCTTACTTACACCTTTCTTCTCCGTATAAAAAGGGTCAGTTAGAAATGGAATTTAAGGTGATCTGTTAGGGTACAAATCTGCTGTCTTCTCAGATTGCTGACCATCTGAATAAAGCGTCCATAAAAATTCGGTCCCTGTCTCTGCTTATTGGGTCTGGTGGGTGACAGGCAGCATGAACACTGGCTTTTCTGGTTTCAAAATTAACCATATTATCATTTTATTGTTATTATTTTATCCTCTCTGAGGACACTTTTTCATTGCTTTTAGAGAGAGAGGAAGGGAGAGAGAGAAACGCTGATTGGTGGCCTTTTTGTACATGCTGCAGCTGGGATCAAACCTGCAACCTCAGTATGTGCCCTGACCAGAAATCGAACCCAAGTCCTTTGGATCTATGGGAAGAAGCTCCAGCTCTAAGCAACTGAGCCACACCTGCCAGGGTTTGCTTTTTTAAAAATTTGGCCCATATCTTAAGGCCGTATGAAGACTAGATGCCTCCATTTGATCCCTGATATATCCAATTTGGCTCCCTACAGCCCCAACTATATACCCAAACTGCTGATTTCCTGTTCTGTATGCTGGGACCTTCTGCTCCAGGGCCGACCCTGGACTCTCAGCCTCCAGCTATAGTCAGTAAGTGTCTCCAGGGCCAAAGTATCCATCGGTCCTACTTGTCATTCAGCACTCCCTCGAAGGTCATCAACTCTTACCTATTTTAGTTTTCAGTCCCCTGCTACAGTAAATACTGTGCTATGCTTTCCTTTCACATTTACATCTGAATCTTCACTCAGATGTGTACTATATACCCCATTTATTGTGATTTCACTCTTTGAGAATATATATCTGAATCAATTTTTGAATGCATATTTCCCCTTATTTACTGTTACGATCCTGACATACACATGAATCAATTGTCAACAAAAAGGAAAAAGGGGCAGTTCTGAGGCCAGTGACCTGTGTCACTGTGGAAGGCCAGACACTGTAGAGCACCTGTGACTCCCAAATAAGGAGGTTCTGGAAGAGGTTAATTTTTTGTTGTATCATGGGGTTTTCAATAAATAAAGAAAAAGTCTTCCAGGGTCCCTAAAAAAGTACTGAAACCGGGATGGGAGCGTGAGTAGCCTGGAGGTTGGTACTGCCCTAAGGGTTACTGTGGATATATCGGTGTGCTGATTGATCCAAGTTCCAAATAGGCTTTTTGAACCTGAGATTCCTAAATAAGGAATTCCTAAAAAAAAATCGAAAGTAGTCCCAGGATGGTAGTTCCTGGTGGTGCCCACAGAGGAATAAAAAAAGTCCCAGTTGAGGATCCCCAAAGATAAGTTGTTCATATGGTTTATATGTAGAAAATAATACAATAGTTGATAAATATAATACAAGAAGAAACTCATGTAGTCACCACTGCAAGCCTACTTTTGCCCACCCCTGTACGTGTGATCTGACAATCAGAGGTCAGCGACCATGAAAGAAGATAAGCTGCTATGACTATGAGTCAGAGCAACAGCCAGGTTTAGACCTGCACGGTCTTCAGATACTGAAATTATAATATCACAATATAAAATAACTATAAAACACTGGAAGAAATTTTCAAATGTAATTACAAAACTGATCAAGCAACAAGAGACTATCCTGAGTAACGGAGATTTTTGAAATAAAATAGTGTAATTCAAAATTAAAAATATAATCACTGACATCTTAAAACATCATAAATGTATGAATTAAACAGCAGATAAAACATGGAAGATAAGACTACGGTGGATGAAACAAATTCAAATTGAATTTCACCAAATGTTAAAGAGGTGGCCACAATTAAACTAGATGTGAAGTATAAAAAAAAGAGCATATAACCCTGGCTGGTGTGGCTCAGTGGTTTGAGCGCCAACCTGTGAACCAAAAAGTCAAAGGTTTGATCCCTGTTAGGGCACAGGCCTGGAGTGTGGGGGTCTCCCCAGCTGGGGGCGTGCGAGAGGCAACCAATCCATGTTTCTCTCACACACTGATGTTTCTCTCCCTCTCTTCCTCCCTTCCCCTCTCTCTAAGAAGTAAATAAATAAAATCTTTAAAAAAAGAATATAATGGAAATTAGACATAAATAAATTACACGGAACATAATACAGGGAAACAAGGAGATGTAAATTATGAAAGTGGGATTAAGAGACATGGAAAATAGAACAATAAATCTAATTTATACATTTCTGGGGGATAAATTATGAGAATCAAGAAGGAATATTTGATGAATTAATGGATGATATTTTTAAATTCTGACAAAGGATATAAATTGATAAATACTCCCAAACATCATTTATAACAAACTTGATAAATAAAAAGAACTCTAGACCTAGGTACTCTATAGTAAAACTCCAGAACACAAAGATACTATTTTAAAAGCAGCAGAAGAGAGAAAAGTTATCTACAAATGAATGACAATTTGACTGATTGAAGACTTTACAACTCAGGTTTAAAATATGTATTTATTGACAATATCTTCCAAGTGCTCAAAGAACATAACTGTCAGCCTGGAACTGGCAAGTAACTGTCAACTTCAAATTATGTGTTAGCCTGATTACCTTTCAAGAATAAGAGCAGAATAAAGCTATTTTGAGATTCACATCTGAGAGAATCTGCCATAGCAGAACTTCACCAAGAGAACTTCTAAAAAAATGACTATTTTAGAAGAAAAATTACCTCAGAATAAAGACCTGAGATCCCACAAGTAATAGTGAGCAAAGAAATTGGCAAGCCTGTGATAACATTAAATGAGCATTATTTATATGAAGTAATTGTTATAATGCTTAATTTGTATGCTTCTGAAAGAACTAAACGAAAATACTGGATAACAATTTATAAGTTAGGAATGGAGGATTCAGAGATATTCTAAAAACTTTGTATTATTTAGCAAAGAAGCAAATGTGAACTATAGAATTGTTGATATAAGTATGCCTGTTAAACTTTTCAAGACTAGTAAAAGAATGGAAATAGAATGTAGAATGTAGACCTTAAAAATTTGTAGAGAGGCCTTGGCCAAGTGGCTCAGTTGATTGGAGCATTGTCCTGTACACCAAAAGGTCATGGGTGCAATCCCTGGTCAGGGCACATATCTAGAGTGTGGGTTCATTCCCTGGTCAGGTGTGTACTGGAGGCAACCAATTGCTGTTTCTCACATCTACGTTGCTCTCTCTCCCTCTGTCTCTCTCTCCATCTATCTCTCTCTTTTTTTATTTTCTCCTTTCCTCTCTAAAATCAATAAAAACAAACAAACAAACAAACAAACAAATACTCGGGTGAGAATTTAAAAAAAAAATCTGTACAGGGGCAAAATGAAATAAAACAAAAGAACAAACAAAAATAACTTCAATGTTTTTTTATTTTTCTCTTATTTATTTACTTTTAGAGAGAGAGAAAGGGAGGGAGAAAGAGAGGGAGAGAGAAACATTGATGTGTGAGAGAAGCATCAATCTGTTGCCTCTCCCACACCCCCAACTAAGGACCTGGCCTTTGACCCAGGCATGTGCCCTGACTGGGAATTGAACCAGCGACCCTTCGGTTTGCAGGCCAGTCCTCAATCCACTGAGCCACATCAGTCAGGTCAACTTTAATGTTTTTTAAAGGAAAAAATAAGAAAAGAAAATCATGTGTAAGCAAAACATACAGCAAAAAAAAAATTAGTAGAAACAAATTCAGATATATCATAATCATAATAAGTGCAATTAGACTAAAATTCCAGTGAAATTCAGAGATTAACAGATTGTTATGTATATATAAAAAGAATGTCCAGCCTTTCCAGGTCTGTCCATAATGGAGTAATCTGTATTTGACTTACTCTCCCACCTTATACAACTATAAAATTAGCAAAATACATGAAGCAACTTTTTTTAGGTATTGAACAACAGATATGCTTATCTGTGATCTTTGGCAAAATAGTAACATATAAGGTGAGCTCCGTGTTCATCACAACTTCACCCTAGGCACCTTTTCCAAACCACGATGCAGGGAGGCGGAGCCTACGCAGAGCGGAAGATCTTGCTGAGGCCAGGAAGCAGGGACTACTTCCTCTGCTTCTAGACCACTCTAGTGGCTGTGATTTGCAAGGCAGGGTAGAAGAGAAGAGAGATGTACACACAAAAGTAGCTCAAAAAATGTTCAAAGGCATTCTATTAACGGAAGTCCAGTCTTTGGCTGAGTGCTAAGGCGCACGTGCACAGGAAGATGCCTGTCCAACACGGTTTGGGAGAAAACAGCTACTCATGGGTTGTAAGAGCAGAGATCCCTGTAGTCACAGAGTTCTGACCAGAAAAAGTCAAGAGACCTTGATGTTTACTCGGGGGGCTTGAGTTTGGATCCCCAAAGTTCCATGCGTTAAGAATAGGGCTATTTTAGTTATTGAATGAGGGAACTCCAGACCAGCCCTAAAATAAGTAAAAAACAAAGTTCTGACAAGATCAGGCTAATCCAAATTAAATGAAATGATGTCCAAGGAAAGAAAAGTCTTAACATTTTTTAAAGGAAGACAACAAAATACAGGTGCCCTACAATGTAGCATCCATGAAGCACAACATGCACTACAAACTGCTAAACGTGAGGAGCAGGAGAATGTGATAAACTATCAGGAGGGAAAGACTACAACTAGAAACACAGCCAGAGACGGCAGAGATTTTTAAAGGACCTCACAATAGCTAATATAAATATGGGAACTCCCTGAGGGTGAAAACCATGCCCTTCTCCAAGGAAGCTGCATAGGGTGATGACTATGAGTATAGGCTCTTGTGTTAAGTATATACCTGGGTTCAAATCTCAGATCTGACATTTTTTATGTAAAGTTGGGAAAGGCATTTAACGTGTTTGAGCCATGGTTTACTTAAACCTTAAAATGGTAAAAAGAATATCTTCCTTGAAGAGTTGTCCCGGGATCGAGATAATGTGCAAGGAGTGCCTAGCACATGAGAAAGAGTTCTGTGTGATTATTCGTAACACAGCACAAACAGGCTTATTCTAGATGCCCAGCATTTTGATTGAAGAAAGGACTGAATGACTCCAGGGGCCATTGTTAAGCCCAGTGGTGCTCACATCTGGTCTGAAGGTTGGGAAATAGCTGGGGTAGGGTTAGGGAGCATGATGTCGTCCAGTCCACTCAAGGCATTAAGCAACTGGCCAAATGGAGAGGGGGAGAGTGACGCCTATGATCTAGCTTTTTTGGATGAGAAGACAGCCAAGAGCATAAATGGATCAAGCACTCACATTTCAGTGGCCATTTGGGGGAAGACTGAGAGCCAAAGGGTGCCCGGTGCAGCTGGGAGCACCTTGTTTATCTGGGGCTCTATTACTGATTAACAGTGGGCACCTCTCTTGCCACACCCTCTTGTTCAAACACAATTAAAATTTAAAATAACATAACTTCAGGAAGAACTGTACAAAGTGCAGGTGCCTGGTGTGTGGGTGGGAGCTGATGAAGTATAGGCCCCAATAATAGCTAGGAATCAGAAAATACTTTGTACCCGTTTACTCTGACAAAGAATCAGGTCCAAGCTCTCCTCCTGAAGTGAAAGACAGGGAGCCTTCAAAACTGAGCATGAGAATCTGTTTAACATCCAAAATGTGGAGTTGAAACATGATCGCATGGAACCTCTTTCAGCCGTGCTCAGGAAATGTCTGAAAGCCAGAGGCTTAGTAGGGCTGTAGGAAGAACACAGGAGGGAGGGAGGGGTCTCTCACTTTGGTCTGGGCTTTCCTGTTAGTTCCCCGAGTCCATTTCCTGGTCTTCCGGGCCTCAGAGCTGGATCAACTAGATCAGCACTTCCCAGTGTCTCCCCGGGATGCTAACAGGTGTGATGGAAAAGTTCTATCCCCCCTTACTTCCCAAACTGTCATCCACTGGTGTCAGATGAGATGACTTTAGGAAGTTCTTGGTTGAAATTAACATTTTGAAAATTCTAATTCACTTTGGCAAGTGATTCTATTATTTCTTGATATCAAACGTACTAGCTCAGCTGGTTACAGCATTGTCCTGATACACCGAAGTTTGGGGATCAATCCCTGGTCAGGGCACATATGAGAATTGACCAGTGAGTGCATAAATAACTGGAACAACCAGTTGTTGTTTCTATCTCTTTCTTCCTCTCTCTCTCTTAAAAAAAAAAAGGAATGTTCCTTTTGAAAGGTGAACGGATTTAAAGAAAAAGATTGAGTCAGTAATAGCACAGATCGTCTGCAGTTATGGCAAAAGTCATGCAGGTGATACAAGGGACTGAAAATTTGAGACAAGTTCTGTTCAACCAGATTAAACTGGCTTATTTGTTGCAGGACTTCTCAGAGATTTTGTCACGTTGATGGAAATGTTGTCTCTTCCAAAAGGGATTTAGCTTCTAGCATTAACTTAACTCGTGTGCCTACAGAACTCTTCTTTTCTTTAAATAACAGTATTTTATCATACTCCTGCTCTGGAAATTTCACTTCAGGAAATACTGACGAGAAACACTGCAGTGGCTTTCAGAGCTGGCATTCTCAGGACCCTGGTTCCTTCTCCTTTGATGTTTAATGGAGTCTTAGAAGAAACAAGGATGGAGTTGGAAATGGCCACTGAAGGAGGTCTGTAGAATGGTTAAAAGCACATTAGTCCCTAAATACCGTGTAGTGCACCGGATTAGATACTAGAACAGAAAAAAGACATTAGTTGGGGGGGAAAAAAACTAGAGAAATCAAATTTGGAGTTTCGTTAACCCTAGTTAAAACTAATGACTTATAGTCTGGAGTTTAGTTAATAGTAACATACCAAAGTTGGTTTCTTAATTTTCACAATTTACAATGTTGACAATAGAGGGAACTGAGGTGCCGGGGTCAGGAGCTGAGCCAGCAGACAGTATATGGCGCTAGGAGGTCCAGCAGGCAAATCCACCCAGCCTGGTAAACGTTTCCTACCCACTCTTTTACATGGTCTTGCCATGCTCAATGTGATAGGCCAAGGACTTACCTGAACTGAACAGCAAAAGGAATCGCATTCTCTCACCAACCCTTGCTTAGGCCCTTCCATGCATTGAATTTGGCCCAGGAAGAAGGTCCAGATCACTGTGAAAAAGGGAGTGGCATTTTTCAACCCCACCTCCCACATTCTGTTCTGGCTCCCCAGCTCTCTGTCACAGCTTAGTCCCTACAACATTCCTCGACTTCAGATTAAATTTGGGGCCAAAGTCCCTTTGGGGCCAGAGAGGGTAAAATTTCCCATATCAAAGACCTGAGCATTCTCACCCATATGAATGCGGAAAGCTCCTGGCAGTCAGGTTGTGGCCATAAAATCCTTAGCAGGTGGTGGTGGACAAGGCAGATAGATGGAGGGGAGGAATGTTCCAGCTGAGAGGCTGTGGCTCTGTAACTCTGATAACCTTCCTCAGAGCCTTTGTCTGCGTGATAAATGGGTGGAGAAGGAGAAGTAACTATTTACTTCCATGTGCAGACAGAGTGGCATTTATCGCAAGCATATCACAAAAGTCTACAAGTCATTATATTTCACAACAAACAGTTATCGGAGGGATGGAAAGAAAGTAAGACCTAAAAGAAACTGAAAGGGAGATACGCATCAACAAAAACAGTTTATAATAATCTTTTTTTTTTAAATTGATTTGAGAGAAAGAGAGAGGGAGAGAGAAAAAGAGAGGAAGAGAGATAGAGAGGGAGAGAGAGAGAGGAACACTGCTTTACTTATTTCTGCATTCGTTGGTTGATTCTCGCATGTGCCTAGAAGGGAGATCAAACCCACAAACTTGGGCTGTTAGGACGACACGATAATCAACTAAGCTAGGTGGCCAGGGCCCAAAAAAGAGAGAAAACCCTCCATTATAAAGGGGTTCTTTTTAAAAAAAATAGATTTTATTTATTCATTTTTAGAGAGAGGGGAAGAGAAAGAGAAAGAAAGGGAGAGAAATATCAATGTGTGGTTGTCTCTCATGCGCCCCACAGTGGGGACCTGGCCCACAACCCAGGCATGTGCCCTGACTGGGAATCGAACCAGTTTTGGTTCACAGCCCGTGCCCAATCCACTGAGCTCCACCAGCCAGGCAGGGTTTGTTTTTTTTTTTAATACTTTATTTATTATAGAGAGACAGGATGGGAGAGAGAAAGAGAGGGAGAGAAACACCCATGTGTGAAAGACACATTGAGTAGTTGCCTCCTGAGTGCCCCCAACCCGGGACTTGGCCTGCAATCCATGCATGTGCCGTGACTTGGGAGTCTATTTGGAGTCTTTTCGTTTTGCAGGCTGACATTCAATCCACTGAGGCTCGCCAGCCAGGGCAACAAAGGGGCTCTCTTAGGCACACTTGTCAGAGTATTCTGGTCCACCCCAAGTGTTAACACAAAATCTTTAAGATAAGATTTATTCTCATGAATACTAATTAACATGAATATATGTAATGCATGAGATTGTCCTTGGGGTCACGTCAGTGTGGGCCGAAGAGGGTGGTGGTGGGAAGGAAGGAGAGGGACCATGGGGAGATCTGGTTTGGACAACGCGCTTGACTGGGAGGTATAAGCTAAGTGCAGTTAGAGTCACACGTAGGCAAGATTTCACTCTTTTCCAGCTGGTTAGAGAAATGCTTTTACTTCTTTATATCAGTATGTTTCTAGCTACTTTACCAACTCTGTCAGCACTTGTAACCACTTCGCTTTAGTTTTAATACTTGCAACCAGTTCTTTTAGTTTTCTAGTACTAAAAGGACATCATTTACAAATAGTGATTTTTGTTTCTTCCTTCTGATAGTCGTTCCTTTTATTTCTATTTCATATCTTACGGCATTGGAATTTTCAAAACAGTAGATAATAATATTAATGGTGGTATCACTCTTTTGAAAGGACTGCCTTTCTTGTTTCTCCTTTAATTGTATTTAGTTTAAGTTAATTGCTCTTTACCATTTTCCCCATGTGCTGACTCCTATTCTCTTCATTGTCAGTTTAATCCCTAACCATTCTACGAAGATCAGCTGGAAATTCCATTACTCTGCATGTGTAAATAAACACCCAGCTAACTTTAATGTAGGGTTTTGGGTTTTTTTTTAACAATTTACAAAAAAAACTTAAAAAATTTTTTTTACATGCAGATTCTCATTTGATGCTCTCAACACATTATGGAATAGGTATTGTTAGGACTTTCATTTTGGATATTAAAAATATCAGTCTTTGTGTGGATGAGCAACTAGCCCTAGGACAGTTAAATTGACTACAGGTTTGCATTTTAGAGAAAATATTTTAAATCCCAAGGAATTGCAAGTGTTAAGACAGTCCAGAATGTCCCATCTAACTTGTAAAATAAAATGTTACATTTGTGTTTAAAGCAGGAAGAAAGCAGAAAGACAGTTCCTAATCTTTTCATTAGGAAAGCAAAAGTTTTCCTACATGTTCTTTGGGAGACTTTCCCTTGTGTTTCTTCAGCCAGGATTGGATGCCCACTCCCATCACCACACAGAGCTGCAAGGGTGGCTGAGAGCGTGGGAGACAAGATCGTTAAAATTAGCTCAGACCAGGCGCAAGCTATGGCCCCAGAGCTAAGAATGGGTTTCACATTTCTGAAGGGTTGTTAAAAACAAAGATGAATACTCAACAGAGACTATATGGCCCCCCAAATATAAACTGTTTATTATGTGATTCGTTGTAGGAAAACCTGCTGACCCTTGGATAAGATCGTATATAATTTCCTAAAATGTAGACCTCATCATGTCGTTCCCCAGTTTATAATCCTCCAGGGCAACCCTAGGATAAGGTGGACCTGAGCCTTACCGGCGGTGCAAGGCCTAGTAAGTTCTGCCTGGTCTTGCTGACCTTTCCAATTTCGTTTCTACCTCACACTCAATGGTTCAGCCATTCTGGACTACTTTCTTATATGTTCCTGGGTTTGTTTGCTATTGTTCTTGTAAAACAAATTGGCACAAATTTAGTGGCTTAAAACAAAACAAGATGTATTATTTTATAGTCCCGGAGGTCAGAAGTTCAAAAAAACAAAAATTTTTTGGACTAATCTCAGGGTGTTAGCAAGGCTGTTCCTTCTAGAGGCTCTAAGGGAGAATCCCAAGAAATGTCCCCTTGCCTTTTTCAGCTTCTAGGGGCTGCCTGCATTCCTTGGTCCACGGGCTGTTGTTCTATTTGCAAAGCCAGACTTGGAGCATTTTCCAGTCTCTCTGGCTCTGATCTACCACCGCCTTCCTTTTTTATGTAAAAGAACCCTGTGATTACATTGGGCCACCGGGATAGCCCAAGATAACCTTTTAATTTTAAGAGCCTTAATTTAATCACATCTGCAAAGTCCTTTTTGCCATGAAAGGTAACATATTCACAAATTCTAGGGGTTAGGATGTGAACATCTTTTGGGTGGGCATTATTCTGCCTACCACAGTGCTTCACTCTGCCCAGATGGGGTCTTTACTATTTATTTAAACTGGAAAGGGACTGGGCCAGAGTGGGTCTGCCTTGGGCTAGCCAGTAGTGTGTTTGTGCAGGAATGATTTCACAACACAAATCTAGGTGATTTCAAGAGGGCATTTGTTAAAGCTGGGACCGTGAAACAAAGGAAAGGCTTAGGGTAGAAGAAGCAACAGGAGAGAGCCTGGGCAGTGCTCTGCTTCGGCTCTCTAGAAGCATTATGGGAAAGAAGTGAGCCAAAGCGCAGCTGCTGTTAGCTCCCCAAAAAGTCAGAGAAAAGGGGCCCTTGGAGACAGGTTCATGAGGTTAACCTGGGACAAGCTGCCACTGCCCATTGCTCCCCTGGTTGCAAATCTTGTAGGGACCTTTAGAGTTTAGGAGAGAAAAGTAAAGATGTACACCTGAGAGGGAAGAAGGGTGTGGGGGTGCCCCAGAGAGAGCCGGTGATGGGTCTTTGTCTTGAGGGTTTTTAGCTGTTTTCTTTTTGATTTTTATTTGATTCTTAGAGGGGGAGGGAGAGAGAGAGAGCGAGAGAGAGAGAGGGAAAGAGAAACATTAATTTGTTATTCTATTTATTTATGCATCATTGCTTGATTCTTATATGTGCCCTGACTGAGATAGAACCCACAATCTTGGGGTATCGGGACAATGCTCTGACCAACTGAGCTACCCAGCCAGGACTTCTTATCTGATTTCTAAAGGCAGGAATTTTAGGGGAAGTCTTAGGGGAGGATCGCAATATTCATCAGCTTTAAGTGATTTGCCAAAATGGGATTTATTTCCGTGACTTCATCCATCCTTGGGTGTGGTTGGCAGAAATGGCACTAATTGGATATCTGTTATCTGTCTCTCTGAATAGGGTAATTTAAGCTATTTACCCTCTGGCTGGGGAGGAGAAGTGTAAACCATTTACTACTAAGTGTTCTTGCTTAGGGAAGATAGGATTTTTCGATTTATGAGATGGCTGTAAACTGCTTGGCCATTTCAGTAGCCCTATTCCATTTGTCCTGGCTTACTAGCCTGTCTTGGTATCTTGTTTTATACCTACACTTCTTCCATGAGACTAAATTATTTTAGTGTTTACACCAGAGTCATATTGTACCCAAACGTTGGGTTCTAAAATTTACCTACTAAGGCAAAAGACAATGTTCGGTTCTATTCTATACCATTTTATTTTTTTTAATGCTGATTACCCTGTAAATTGATCTTGCAATCCACTAATGGATCATAACCCATAGTTTGAAAACACTGTCTTAAATCATTCATAAAATATTAATAGTATTTTCTGTAGCTGATATTATCAGTTCCTCTAATTCTCTATCAGTGTTTCTCTGTGGATCATAATTAACTCTGCAGTTTGTTTTTGAAGACAAAGCCATTCCAACCCACTTGGTAAGACCATCTGAACAATGCTCCAAATTGCCAGGGATATATTATGGGGAATAATAGAGCTGAATCACCTTTTTCTTTTTTCTTGAGCATTTGCAATCAGATTTGCATAAATCAAACCTAACTAATAATTTGAATCTACCTAATTAGCTTCTTCTCATTCCGAATCTAGAAATAGTATTCTTGGACTATCTAATCTGTTCAGTACATCTAAGTTTTTCTCATCCCTTTTGTGTAAGCCTCACATATTATATACCATCACTATCAGGTGATTGACTACATAACAACAGACAGTAGCCAGACCACATATGATGATAGAATTCTGTCCCACACACAACCCCTGCGGCAACTGGCCCAGAATGGTCAGGACTTGACGAATGACTGTCAGTTTCTCTGTTTGTTTGCTCTCTCTTCCCAGTTTCCAACTCAGGACCCACCAGAAAAAGCCAAATGTGCTCCCCAAACTTACCACATAAGCAGCTCTGTTTCTAGTTAGCCCACCTCCAGCTTCTTTGTGCCACAGATCTCCAACCAGAGTAAACCTGAAACCCACTTTTTCCACCACAAGGCTTTCCCACCCCTGACAGCCTTTGAATCCCCACCACAAGCATGGGATGGTGGCGCCTCCCTTGCTCAGAATTCTCGTTTGGGCAGGTGATCATTTCCACACTACATTTGTTGAAAATTCTTTTCACACTTGGTTGTTTATCTCAGATTTTTTATGATGTTATGATTTTAGGATGCTTTTTAACATGTGTTCTAAAATTTTATGTAACCAGATCTACTTCACACTTGGTTTTTAAGACTTTCCATGGCTCTTTTGCTTGGCACATCTTTCTCAAAAGATGGTGGGATGAATTAATACACTGGCGAACACTCCTCCCTTGATCCCAACAAGAGACAGTAAGGGGGGAAAGGTATTAACCCCCAAGAAGAGGGCAAAGAGAACAGGTGAAAACCCTTTTCCCATCCGGCTAATTCCCTTTCCTTGCTCCCTGCCATAGAATAATGACAGCCTGGATCATGTTTTTAACGCAGGAGATTGGGAGTGTCTTGCCTGAACAATAATTACAGCAACAATAGCTAATGTTTACGTAGTACTAACTATGTGCCAGATATTATCTTATATACATTCACTCATTTAATTCTCACATTAACTCTGTGATGTAGGCACTAGTATTACCTGCATTCTGCACACAGAGAAACTAAGGCTCAGAGAGGTTAGGAAATTAGTAAATGAGTGGGAGGCCCTGCATTGGAACACAAGCAGTCAGGCCTCAGTCTCCATTCTTAATGCTTGCCTTACTGTCTCTTTTTATGGAAAGACCTCAAGATACTGACATGAAGAGTTTCCCACAAAACAGCCCCT
>PVKM010008454.1:0-38959 GCA_004027735.1 Carollia perspicillata
AAAGTTTCATTGTCTGTTGCACAGGATGACATAATCAATCTGCAAAATGCTTTTATTTCTTTGTTTTATGTCTGTTCTTTGTGCTTATTAACACCAAACATGGTTTCCTGCAAAGAAAGCTTTCCAAGTTCCCTGGGCACCCTTTAAAACAGCATATTCTATGATCAACCTTAAAATTATACAACTTAATCAGTGCACAGAAGTCTCACCAAACAGGTGAGGCTTCTCCCCACTCACCCCCTGCATTCAATCACACCCCCTTGTGATTGAAGCTTGAGGGGAATAGAAAGAAAAATAATGTTGAAAAGCTTTTAGTCTGCTGGACCCACACACACTCATGAACTCATTTGATCCTCACAATAACATCATCAGGTGGTCAAGGAAGAATTGATTGGTTACCTTCCTTGGGAGCTGAGAAAATAAAACTTACACGTTAAGTTGCTCATGTCAGTCATCAGTGGAGCCAGGAATTGGTTTTCAATTCCCTAAATAACCCCATTTCACTGTTAACCCGTGCCTGGATTCCCATGCTCCTCGATCCATGGGACACCATGAAGCCTTCATTCCCTTAAGGGAAGGGTAACTTTACAGTCCCAAAGCCCTAGAAGATTGGAATTAATACATATTTGAAAATAAATGCAAAATAAAGTTTAAACATGAGCAGTTGGGGTTAGAGGAAGGAGGTACCAAGAAACTGCAAATTTATATAATAAATATAGCCTTCTGACTCATAAGTTAATGTATTTTTGCACATATGGTTAACACAAACTTATTGTAACAGTCATATTGAGACTGTGGACAAGGTTGGAGAAAAATCAACATAGAACTAATGCTCATGACTTAATTATATTGAGGATTCTGAGGGCTCATCTAGGCTTATCAAGAAACAGTGACTGGTTCGATGGGTAATGTCTGCCAATCATGTGGAATGGCAATGGGTGGCCCACCGGCCTGCACACGTTTTGTTTGGAGAGTCCAATGTTTCAATAGTTTTGAATTTGAAGACCTTTATACTCATCAGATCTCTCGGTCTCCAGCACCTCATTTCTTATTCATTACCACCCCAGACTCTTACTGGCTCCTGAAGGCTTTTTGGTTTATGATATTGATCTATGAGCCAGATTACTTGGTTGGACATTAAAATCCTTCTGCAGCCTAAATCCTGCTACTTTTACAGCCTTATTTTCCATTAACCCCTATTATAACCCTCTTCTCTATCTTGACTTCCTCACTGTACCATTTATTCACACTAGCAGTGTGGCTCCTGTTCCTCCCTAAATGACGCTATCTCAGCCATTCTTTGAGGCCAAGTTAAGACCCGTGTCCTTCACGAAACTTTCTTAACTATTTCAACTGGACTGATCATTTCCACTTCTTTTTTTTAATTTTATTTATTTTTAGAGAAAGGGGAAGTGAGAGAGACAGAGAGGAAGAGAAACATCAATGCGTGGTTGCCTCTCATGTGTCCCCTACTGGGGACCTGGCCTGCAACCCAGGCATATTCCCTGACAGGGAATTGAACTAGCAACCCTTTGGTTCATAGCCTGTGTTCAATTCACTGAGCTATAGCAGCCAGGGCTCATTTCCACTTCTAAACAAGTACAATATCCATCTTTATTTGTAATCTATGCTGTCTAGTAGCATTAGTTAACTGGCATAATTTATGTGTCTATTGTATAAGCAATGTTATAATGTAATATTTATATATATACATGTGTATTATAGGTTGTCTTTACATATATACTATAAGATATTTAAAGAAATTTTATACTTCTCTGTGTTTCCTTAACACCTAACATTTACAGTATATGCTCAAAAAATCATTGTAGAATGATTAAATAAACAAAGGAGTATATGAGATAACATGATGTTCTCTAAAAAGAGAAAACTGAACCACTGCAGTGTTGATTCTCAAAAATTTCAGTCTCATTTGATAGCAATTAATAATATACATATATATATATTCCATTTTTCCATAAGAATTACATCAAAGTTAACAGGTATAAACTGTATGTGTTAGAAACTTCCATTAAATAGAAGACTATAGCTTACTGAGGGGATATTCTGTGTTCACCCAGAATTCCTAGGAGATTTGCCTTGAATGACTTTTAAGATCTGCTCCCGAGAGTACCTAGTGATAAAATATCTATAATTCCTCATTTATTAAGCTTCTACTGAGGGCCAAGAATTATATAAGTTGCATCATTCAATCCTCACAATTACTCTGCAAGGCAGCTCTCATTATCTCCATTTTAGAGACGAGCAGACTGAGACCAAGGTAAGTAACTTACCAAGGTCACAGAATATTAAGTGTCTTTCTGACCCAGCACTTAAAGTGGCCATTGTGTAAAGTAGGAGTGCAGTACACAATTGTCAAATGAGTACTGAGAAACATTGACATAAGAGTTTAGGTCCTTTAATCAAAGGGAGATTTGCCCTGAGTCCTGGAATACCCAAATCGGCCTCCTTCTTTGCCATGTGCATAGGCTGTATGGCAAAGAGCCTCAGCACATACCTGTATGAATTGAAGTCCCTTCACTCATGGAAACGAAGGAGAAGTCATGTCACTGCTTATGTTCTTAACCACAGAACTGAGGTCAGACACCATTCTCTTCTGAAACACCTCGAAATGGCTCTCCATCACCTTAAGATGATCAACACTTTTAAAAAAATTTTCTTGGCGTACTTGTAAATATTAAAATTGAGGAAGGGGCAGGTACCCAGTTGAAAAGATTGGGCAGGTTTTTCCAGTCACCAAAGTATCTACTTGGTTTTGTCTGCAGTAGAGGTGGTGTTGGAGATCTCCCCATTGCCCTGCCTGTGCTTATTTACACACACACTAGGCGACATTCTCTCTCGTTGCAGTAAACACTGTCTTGTCATTCTCTTCTGTCTCTTTTTATTTGTTCCTGGCAAGTTGTACACTGTCCTACACTATGACACATGACCCACTAGGCTTACCTGAACACAAATCATCACAGAGGTATTCGGTGTGTGCATGTGTGTGTGTCCTGTGGCAAAGATAAATTTTCAGGGTTGCGGGCACCCCCCATGCTGGTACACCAGTTGCAAGGACAAGCAAGGTTCTTGAGCCTGGTATTTAAGATCCTTCACAATTGGGCCCAGTAGAATTTCCTATTCTTCCAACTGCTTACTTTCTCTCCCCCAAGGTCAGGTTAGATTTAATCAAACCTTGCCTTCTCACTTTCTATCCCCCCGTGTCTGTGATGATTCTGGTTTCTCACATAGAATGTCCACCCTCCTCACATTTGAATGTAAAAGTCAAGTGCTGTTTTCTCTAAGAAGTCATTCTTGAGTCTTTCTCCCCCTACTCACAGATCATCCCTCCTACCTGTCACTCTCTGCATATGACTTGTTAGGTTTCTCATCACTCTGTCTCCTGTACTTGTAAATGCACCCTAAGTCCCTTTTTAAATTTTAAGTGCTTTAAAATAAGATCCATGGCTGAATAGCCACTCTGATCACTTCACTTGAAGAGATCAATCTACCTTATTTAGCATAATAGAAAAGTTCTTTAAACAACACATTGCCGTGTTTTGTTTTTAGGCATAGTGGTTAATGTTTCCCAGCTCACCCACTGTTTGTGCCTTGCTCAGAGGCTCTGGGCCTGCCCTGGAGGCTGCCTGCAGGTGGTCCTCACGCATGCACTGGCTTCATTCTCTGACTGCAGGGGCATGGGTGGTCTGAGTTGCTGTTGGGGGCAGGCCCGAAAGGACTGGAGATTTAGCACCCTGAGAGTGACCTTCAACAAGGGAAGAGTTGGCAGAAGCATGCCCCCTTTCCTCCCCCCACAATGGGGCAATTCTGGGGTGTGTTCACGCCTTCTCCCTGGGGGTCCTGGGTGGGGCTGAGCTCCCCGTGTCCACAGCTCTACCGCACACTACTGGCTTCCTTCACTGCTTTTCCTTCCCTCTTCCTCTCACTTCACCACCCCCTCACAGTGCTTCCTAAATAAGCTACTACTTGTTGCCAAATTCTTGTCTCAGGCTCTGCAGCTGGAGGACCCAAAATAAGACAATTTCTAACCTCTTCCTACAGTCTCCAAGCAATCAGATCTGGGATTAGAATATGGAACATGGTGAACCTGATTGGCAGACACAGAAACTCACCTCATTACCTCCAGCACAGCCCACCAGGTCAGACATCACCTCCAGAGAATACTAGAGATGTAGCAGGCCTGGTAGAGCAGGTTCACTGGGCCCAGCAGAGCCAGATGGGGCTGGGGCCAGAGTGATTTCACATTGAAATTACTGCTCTTTTCAGTGTTGGGAAAAACAATTGGCTGCACTGAATAACTTGAAAAATATACCCATTACTGTTTGGATAATAAAATAAAACTAGTTATCATATATTTAGGAGTTCCCAAACATGCTTTCTTATAATGCTAAGCAGTACAGAACCAGAATCACAGCTCAAAATCTAATACCTGATCAGCATGATTAATGTGCTTCACGGTAATGACATTTTCACCATCACAGAAAGAGCAATTTACTTTTCCAGCTTCCTCTTCTTCGTACCCTAGCCTGTCAGAGAAAATCGCACTGTCGCATGTGAAATATTTTCAAACTGAAGGTGGCAGGTTTATGGAAAATTACTCTGAATGTATTTGGGCTCAGACCAGCTCTCCCGGCTCTATATTATTCATGATAAGCATGACTTCCAAGCCATGGCTTTGTCAGATTTTCCTATTAATTGTTAATGTAACAGCTAAGTCTCCCTAGAGTGTGTGTTATTTTCTCATTTATAAAATCATAAGCCTCAGGATAATCCCTCATTAGATCAATAATATTCTCATCCAATGAACGGAACACTACCCAAGTGAGATATACAATATGTAACCATGACCATGGAGCATTGTTCCTATTACCCTGTGAGTTTGCGTTCTCACCTTCCTCCCCACACTCACTCTGAAGGCTTGCAGTTCTCCCCTGAACCAATGCAGCAGCCTCTCAATCAGACCACTGGCCCTCCCCCTAACTTCTCTAAAACACCCTCCACGTTGTCATGGGGAGCCCTGCTAACAGATCTGACCACGTGATTACCCTGTTCTGAAACCACTGATAGTTTCTATAAGAGGAATTAAAAAAAAGAATCCTATCCTACATCTCCTTGCCCCTCCCAGCAGAGTCCCTTTTGTTTCTTTTTGGGCAATTACTCTTCCTTTTTGTGTATAAACCTCTCTTGCCCATTCTCCCATTTTGGCCACACCAGCCTAATCACCACTCCTCGGACACAGCACAGAGCCACACAACTGTTCACGCTATTTCTTAGCAGACCGTCCTTTGACCCTTGAGAATCCTTGCCTACAGTCCAAGGCCAAGATCAAAGTCTTCCCCTGTGAGGCTTTCCCTGATCTGTGCTTCTGCTCCCTTCCCTCCACACAGACTCCAGTTCTTTCCAGTCCCACAGCCGGTAGCTTACTGCTCCATAGAGCCCTTGTGGCTCTTATCAGATTTATGTGTCAGTATGTATGAGGTTCCTGAAGGCAGAGTCTGTCACTTAGCAGTTTTAATCTTCATCACTCAGTGTAAGTCCTGTCAGGTTTAGGCGTGTCATGCGGTGCTTTAGCATGCTGACTTGGCATGTCACATACCTGGGTTCAAATACTAGTTCTGCCCTT
Source organism: Carollia perspicillata (assembly GCA_004027735.1). Taxonomy (NCBI): domain Eukaryota; kingdom Metazoa; phylum Chordata; class Mammalia; order Chiroptera; family Phyllostomidae; genus Carollia; species Carollia perspicillata. The sequence goes on from PVKM010008454.1 coordinate 5,642, forward strand.
GACTTGAGATTTCCAAGATGACTCACCTATAAAATGGAGATAACACGCCGACTTTAGAGGAGAGTTGTGAAGGTAGAATACAGTCTGGGGACAGTAGCCATCACAACAAGGCACTCGATATAGATGGATTGAAAGAATAACTGAATAGCTTCAAGCTTCCCCTGGCATCCTGATAAAAACAACCCACAAGTGAAACATACAGAGTCACTTAGGGGTAATGAGAAGCACATTTTGCAAGGAATTATAAATATGCATGTGTGTGTGTGTGTGCATTACTATTTCAAGGCCTCTTTGAATCAGAGTCTAGTGAAACAAACGAATGGGAAAGACTGGCCTTCTGTGACCACTCTGCCTGATCTCCTGTGTAACAAGGAAGCCGGAAGTGCCTACCCTATGGCCGTGGAGATCATGGTTCCCTGGATCCAGACACACAAAGATAACTCTCTTGTCTCTTGGGGAAATAGTCCGTTCAGCTCTACAGTGTGCTACCCAGTCAGAAGCCTATGCTCCGGGGAACAAAGATATGTTACTTTCTCCAGCAAAGTGGCCTTTAGTCACTAGCAAAGGAGTTGTTCAGTGAGGATTCTAGCCTGTTTGGAACATCTCTGGTGAGTCAACCAAATAAGCAATGAGGACTAAAGGAAAGGCAGGGCTGGTTTGCAAGCGTGTCTTTTGTATAATAAAACTTGTTATTTAATTACATGGTATAGATGTATACAGTATGGCCATAGCCTCTCTGTTTGGGACAACATGGTATACAAATGATAGCATATTAAGACTGAAAAAAAATATGCTTGGTGGCGAATTAAGAAGAAGGAATTCTTAAGATATTTGGCAAAAGAAAGAAAGACTGAATTCCAGTTCTAATTTTACCAAAAAGGGAAGGGGAAATTGCACAGTAAAATCATAACTTCATTTGTTGCCCTCCTTTCTTCAGACTCTCAAGGCATACATCTTGGAGTCCCCAGGAACATCCTCTACCACTGGGCAGAAGACGAGGGGTGCAGTCATATCACTGAACAAAAATTTTGAGGGGTCATTTGGAAATGACTGCAGAAGGGGGGGGTAGATCCCAGCACCTTCTGTCCTAATTCTGAGTACTTCATGGGCCACAAAGTGGAGGGAGAATCCCCTGGGTGGAGGACCAGGTGACCCGGGCCCCAGGAGGGTCCCTGCTGCACAGGGCAGTGCGGGCTCCTGTGGGGCTCACTCAGGCCAAGGCTGGGTCTCAATCTTCCTGGAAAATGAGGAGCTTTGGGATGTGACTTGAGTTTGTCAACTAGACTGCTGTAGCCCCAAAGTTCTGAAGAACTCCTCCAGGAGTAAGCAGGGAGGAGCTCAGACTTCACCCCAGGCCCTCTACCATATCTCAGCAAGGCAACTCTGTGTGTGTGTGTGTGTGTGTGTGTGTGTGTGTATGTGTGTGTGTGTTTTGTGTATAGGCTTCCATGTAAGATTGTGTGAAACAAAGAACTACAGCTAAATATTCAGGAAAATTCCTGTCTAGACAACTGCGAATGAGAACACACATAGTGCTTACCACATGCCAAGCTCTTTTCTAAGCACTTTACTTACATCAAATCACTTGACCTTCACAGCAACTCCTCTGAAGTACTATTATTATCCCCATTTTATAGCTGGAGAAACTGAGCTATTAGGATACTTACCCAAGTTCATAAAGCTTGCAAGTGACAAAGCTGGGATTTGAACCAAGGCAATCCGGCTCCATAATTTGTGTTTTTAATGCCTATGTTATAATTATATATTTCTCACTAGTGTCTTTCTTTCTCAGAAATTTATGATTCCAATATCAGAGACTTGGTCTCACTTTTAAATGTAAACCTTATCTCATAAAACTAAACTTGGTATCCCAAATATTCTTTAGTAGAGGATTTTCTTTGAGCAGAAATTCAGGCCTATTGCCCTTTAGCTCAGGGTGGGCAAGAGAATGACTTCAGATTCCCCTAGCAGAATGTAGACTTTTGAAAGACAATTGAAGATTAATTTTCCTTATTCACTCTTTTCTTCCTTCCTTTCACATTTGCCGACAGTCTGCCATAGTCCAGGAACCAAACTAAACAGTGGAGCTAGGGAACTGAAGTCACAGTTCCCTACATTAAGGACCTCAGAGTCTAGTGAGTCTGGAGTGAAAATCTGTAATTCATAGGGCAAATCCTGAGGCAGCCATAGGCCAAGATGATATGTCAATAAAAAAGAAGACAGGAGAGAACCCTAGAGGAGGATCCTCTATATATTTGAGGATGATGATAGGCGGATTTAGCCAGGTAGACAAAGCAAGAAAGGTGAACTCTAGCTGAACAAATGTAGAACATGTCTAAAGGCATGAAGGGGGAAAATAACACAACATCCTTAAGGCCCTTCAAATACTTGGTATGCTTGGCAGCTGTCAGGTATTTGAGGTATCAATGAAGGTGGCTCAAGAGAAGAGCAAGGACCTGGTAAGGGAAGACCTCATTTAGGGAGGAGCTTGAATTTTGTTCACAAGACAATAGGGGGACCTCATAAATTACAGTATGAACTTAGCAAAGGGTATAGGAGATAGGAGCAGAAAGGATGGACAGTATTTCTATTACCAGTCAATCTACTGTAATTGAGTGTCTATAATTCAATGCTAAGGACTGATAGGTGTTGGCCATGCTCATTATGGTTTATTTTATATTAGAGCTTCTTAGAACTGCCTAGATAGGTAAAGCACCCTAAGAATGGATGGCCCCATGAAGAAAAGATTTCTGACACATGTCACATGCCCTGATGGACCAGGAGGCAAACTGACTTCAGGTGAAGAAAACGTCATTCCATTGTACCTGGCACATAAGCCCTCACTTCTCACATAATGAATGTGCCATTTGCCCTCTTAGTATTTAATTTCCATTGCTAACACCTATCCCTCAAGTTTCAGGCCCCAAATAACTGGAGTGTTCATTCATTTTTCCCAAATTAATTATTTTAGCCATTAATATTTGGAAGAAGGAAGTTGAGCACAGCCAAGAAAAGGTACAAAGCTCCTCTTGTCCCACTGACAAGGGAAAGGAAGGGAACTATTACTGATCACTTACTATAAAGGCAGCTTCTCTGCTAGATTCTATGTAGGGATTATTTCCCTATTCCTCAAGGCAAACCGGTGAAGCAGGTATTCTTCTCATTTTACAGATGAGAAAACTACAGTACAAAGAACTGTACACCACTCAATGAGTAGATGCTGAAGGGACCCGAGCTCAGGCCTGCTTGACTGCAAAGCCTACACTACTACTTTCCAAGCACAGCTCATCTTAAAAGACTGGAAAAGGTTTAAAGAAATTATGTGCAACAGTGTGCATGGATGCGTGGAAAATTCCAGCACTACAACTGGGATACCACTGCTGATTAAATCCCATGTAAGATTGCTGTGTTACTTGAAGTGACCACACCTGTAGAGAACTTTCAGCAGCCTTTGGTTCACTATCATTTTCCTGCTGAAGCTTTCAGGCTGGGCTGTCAGATCCCATCAGCTAAGACACACGCTTAGGAAGTTCTTATCATGCAAACAGGACTAATCTGCTCTTCTTCCCTTCCGCCTGGCTATATCTCCTGCTGGGTGATATAATTCAATAAGCTTGTCTCCTAAGAGAAATTGAGTTAGATTTGCAGAAACTATTACACTCGAACCTCTCCTCAAATATCTCCAAGGATTTGAGCCAGGTATGAGAGAAACGCACACCTGTTTCAGTGTGGGGAGCAGCATACATTCTGTCTGGGCAGATGACATCATGCAAAGTGTGGCACTTCCATGAGCGTAACTAAATGCAAACACAGCCTTCTTATTAGCATGCTTCAAATATTTAGCAAGATCAAGACTACATTTACATGCATAATGTATGAAATAATGTACCTTCTGTTATGAATGAACCTTGAAATTGTGAGGTGCCTCAGGCAAAGTTCCTCACCTGCCTTTCTAGACTTGCATTTAGTCATCCTGAAGATCCCAGAAGTGGAAGGGACACTAAAACAGGAGTTTGCAGGCCAGCACCTATAGCCAAAAAACTGACACCTCCAATGGCAACAGTCTCAAGGTCCCCTGGGGTGGGGGGCCTAGCACCTGTCTCTGTAGGTGCAGGAGGAAGTACCTGGGGCTTGTTTTGAGTGTTCTGTTCCTTTGATATTATTATTTTGTTAACAGAGTCGTGTAATGAGGTAATAATATCCATTCACCTGTCAGTGGACACTGAGTTATGTGCCCACCTCGGCTACTCTGAGTAGGGCTGCAGTAAAGATGGGAGTGCAGAAATCTCTTCAAGATCCCGATGTCAATTCTTGTGGGGTGTCCCCAGAACTGGGGTTCCTGGATCACATGGTAGTTCTATTTTTAATTTCTTGAGGAATCTTTATACTGTTTTACATAGTGACTGAACCAATCTGCATTCTCACCAACAGTGTACAAGGGTTGCTTTTTCTTCACAAACTTGCCCACGCTTAACTTTTTTTTTTTAAATAATGGCCATCCTAATAGGTATGGTGACATCGTGAACTTTTGATTTGCATTTCCTGTTGAGCATCTTTTCATATACCTGTTGGCCATTTACTTGTATGTCTTCTTTAGAGAAATGTGCGTTCAATCCTTGGCCCAGGTTTAATTACACCATCGTCATCATCACCATCATCATCATCATTTGCTACTGAGTTTTAAGAGTTCCATTGTCAGATAAGTAAATAAAGATGACATGGTATATGCATACATTGAAACATTATTCAGCCTTAAAAAAAGAAGTAAATCTTGCCATTTGTGACAACATGAATGAGCCTGAAGGGCATGGATAGTGAAAGAAGTCAATCGCAAAAGGACAAATGCTTCATGATTCCATTTCCACAAGGGATCTGAAACAGTCAAGCTTGGGGGAACAGTGAGAAGATTGACAGGTGCCATGGGATGGGGTGGGGGAAATGGGCAGTTGTTACTGAATGTAAATGAAGCTTTCGTTATGTCCGATGAGCCAAGCGTGGAGATACAGCGTAGTGCCTATGGTTACCAATCCAGTGCTGTACACTTCAACATTTATGAGGAGAATAGGTCCCATGTTAAGTGTCCTTAAGCAAGGGGAAAAGGAACATTAGGAAACTCTTTAAAGGTGCTACCTTGAGTATGGTGACAGCTCCACGGGTGTCAAGTTGTACACATTAAATATGTGCAGCTCTTTGTAGATCAATTACACCTCGATAAAGCTGCTTTTTTTAAGAGGGTATGTGGACCAGTCTCGATGTAGTGTGAGAAGTGTGGGAACAGAGGAACACACAGCTAGTGCTGGTGCGTGAGGAGAGGAGTAGCTGACACTGAAGTGGGGGCATGGAGGGGACCTCTCCTCACAGGCCCTGCTCCGAGGTTAAGTTTCAGTGGTCCGTTCAAACAGTAAATACTTATTCAACACCCACTCACGAAAATGGCTTCGCAGTGCTGACAGTGCACCGGTCACTGTGTTTTCTGTCTTTCATGTAAACACATTTAGTTCTTCTTCACAACAGCCCAATGAATAGGTGCTTTTGCTGACCCCATTTTACAGCAGTGGAAACTGAGACAGAGAAACGGGAAGTGAATTTACACAGACAGTAAGCAGCAGAGCCTGAACTGAACCTGGGCCGTCTGGCTCCAGAGACCAGGCATTAGGCAGTGTGTGGGACACACATAATCACTGTTTTCTAGGCATTTACAGTTCTTCGAGAAGAATGGAAAATGGGTGATTTCATCACTGCCCTGGTTCCTGCACTCGATCTGGACACATATATTTTGCCGGATTTCCATTCTAACCAAGAACAGCGCTCCAGCCATGCTCTCCCCCCGGCAGCCACTCCTTTTTTGCAGAACATACAAATAACCGAAGCCATGACTACAGAGGCTTTGGCCTTTATTTTAAATGTGGTCCACAAAGGACCAAGCCTAGGGCAGGGCCGAGAGAGTCTTCTCCGTCTGTGGAATACGAGTTTAAGAGCACTTTCCACTACAGACATTTTCTCCTTACAAAAACTCGAGAAATGTGAAGTCTAATTACTTCGCTGTGCCAGATACGCTTTTTCAGCTTCTGCTAGACTTGGCTCTGTGCAAACCGTGCTTACCCTTGCATGCACAACGAGTCTCATTAATTCCTCTTCCTTCCAAGCTCTCTGAAGGAAAGTGGAAACGAAGGGTGCGTGTGGGGGCGGGGTGGGGGAATCCTTCTCTTTTTCAAATGTCTGTGTTACAAGCACCACCTCGAATCCGACTCTTTCCACTCACACGGGGCTGCGCCGCCCCGCCCCGCCCCGCCCCGCCAAGTGAGGGCAGCACTCACAGGCACTCTGTGACTCACAGTGCTGTTTTGCCTGTGAAGAGACCTGCAAGGAAATGAAGTACCACGCGGAGCCCTGAATGCACCCACCCCTCCCCCGTCATCTATTCCATGATCAGTGAAAGCAGCTACAATTCCGTAAGAAGATGCTCAGAATTACAAAGGCCTTCTCAGGCATGTATAGTAGAATAACATGGCGTGGTGTGTATGTGCTTCATTATTTCACACCTAATGAATCTCAGATCACCTAAGTATATCATTCATCGCCAGCGTGCGATTCCCCAAACTTCTTAACTATTTTTGAAACCCATCTCCTCAAGGTTAGAGTGCAATTCCTTTCCCTTGTACTGGGGCCCTACTTAGGGACTCTCTTCTAACAAGCAGATTGTGGTAAACACCATAGTGTATAATTTCCGAGTCTAGGTCATTAAAACATTTGTGACTTCTTCCTTGCTCTCTTGTTCTGTGTGTGTGTGTGTGTGTGTGTGTGTGTGTGTGTGTGTGTGTCTTTCCCCCTCCAGCATCACCTGCTCTGGGGGAGCCAGATGCCATGCCTTCTGAAGAGGCCCACACAAAGTTCCTCAGCCTCCTGCCAACAAGCAACACTAAGAGACCAGGTGTGGGAGCGAGCCACCTTGGAGACAGGTCCTCCATCCCGGGCAAGTCTTCCATCCCAGCCCATGTATGGACTCCTATTTCACAGAAACCCTGAGTCAGAGCCACTCAGCCAGCTGCACCTAGATTCCTGATCCACAGAAACTGGGAGAGACAGCAAATGCTTATTATTTAAAGCTACTACCTTTTAGAAGAGCTGGTTATACAAAAACAGATAATTAGTATTCTGATAGAAAAAAAAGTAGATGGTCTAAAAAGAAGCAACATCAGACTGATGGCAGACTTCTCATCAGCAATTAGGAATGGCCGAAGATAATAAAAATACATTGAAATGCAAAAAAAAGTCATTGTTTTCACCAACTCTTTCCCAATGTTGACTCCTCCCCCTGCTTTTGAAAGCAATCTTTCCTGCCTCCTGCTGGATTTTGTTGATCTAGTGCCACCATTTGTATTCCAATGCTTCTTTCTCTCTCTCTGACTTCTTGCCTACACACATATAAAGACTCATTTTGTCCTCAAACAACCAGCCATCAACGTATGAAACTCTTCATTGCTCTGGCTTCCCCTTCATTTTCTCTCCTGTTGCCCCACTTTCTCCTCCTCCCCCTGCGCCTCAGCTACCTCTGCTCCCTCATAGCCCACACCCTTTTCCAGGGTTTCCCGCCCACTGCTACGCACTGAAAGCACTTTCCGAAGCATCACCGAAGACTCCCTCATGTCGAACCCAATGGCCTCTCGGGCTGCACCCTCCAAGCCCTTCAGTGGCGGCAGAAACTGCACGGCAGCCCCTTGTTCCAGGGCAGCCTGCCCCTGCACGCACGGTACTCACAGCTGAGCCTTCTCTGCTTGGCCCATTTCACCGCCCATTCGCTCAGACCTCCTTTGGCGCTGCCTCAAATTACTCTCGGAAGTCCTGGCCCTAAGGCAAGGAAGCGTTCCTCCTTGGGGTTTGGGCTTCAACGCCCACTTACCATTCCAGCTTTGAGTTCCCTCTTCCTTTCTAGAATCTTAAAAACATCCTTTGGTTGCATGGGCACTGTTCAGTATTTCTGTTTAGTATGTTATTATTTGGGGACATTTCTGTATATTGTAGGGGTACAGGGGTAAAGACCTTTGATCAATGTAGACCACTCTATTGCGGAAGACTATTCCCTTTGTCTACGGGATAATTTAGACAAATGCCTACTTGGTTTATCCCCACTGCTGTGCTACTGTAGTGATTTTCCCTGAGGGCAAAGCTGTTTCTTCTCCTTGGGTAGCTACTGACACCGGGCTTTCACCCCAGGACGGCTTAGAAGAGCAGCAAAAAAATCAAATATTAAGCACCTTAATTTCTCTTTTGAACAAACTTATCAAGCCTAATAACCATTGACTCCCCCTCCTTGTTTTGTTCTCTTTAATGCCCTAAGGAGCCTCCGGTGTTCTCAATATGCACAAAATCCTGGAAAACGAGAGCAAGCCCACACGCATGGAACCAGAGCAGAATGTAGCCTCAGGAGGAGCCCGCTTTGTCTGGCGCAATCACCAGGCCTGATTACTTTCCTGGCTCCTGGTTTTGCTAATGTAGGTTGTATCTGAAATTAATATCCATGTCTCCATTTTAAATATAAAATGGGGGAAATTTTTCACAAGCCTAGGCTTTTTCCCTTTAGAAGATAATAACTGAAACCAAATTTCATTAGGAGTTAATGTCTGGATAGATAGCTAGAACTTACGTAAGATATTATTATGTTTCTATAAAGACAGAACAACTGAAATAAAATGCTCATTTCTAATTACAAACGTGAAGGAATAGACAATGCCTTTTTTCTCTATATTTACAAATCTAAGTGTCATTTCACTCATGCTCTCTTTTCCAATTAAAAAGCGTTTCTCTTTGGATTGAGAGGGGAAAAAAAAGCTACAGTAAACACTTTAATAGCCTTTCGTGGCCCCATGTTTGAAAACGTTTAGCGATTTTTCCTTCCTAGGGTCGCACACAGCTCTCCCAGGAGCTCCCGCATCATTGATATTCATGAACCACCACTGTGACAGTTTAGCAAACAAACCCAACGATAAATCCATCTTTCCTGTCATATGTGGCAAAAAGTCTTCAGAGGCTTTATTTATGCAATTTAGGTCTCTAAGCTTAAAGTATGTGGTAATTTTATTTCACAAAGGCCCCAGGCAGCAAAGTATTTATTTTACACTCCTGGACCTCATCAAGGAAATGGCGTAACCTGTTTTGGTATTTATCTTTTTGCAAATGAGCAGCATAATATGGAGATGTCACCTGCTTCGTGGGGGGGAGGAAGAGTGGGAGAGCAGGAGGAGGGGGTGGAGGATTAATTAGTTAACATCTATGGAGTACCTTGCAGATGGAGAGTGATATGCAAGTGTGAATTTTAATTATGTTTCCCTGCCCTCCTTGGCGGATACAAATAGGATAATTTCTTGGAATGAGAAGCAGTGGTCTAACTTATCACTTAGATGCTTTGATTTTGGAAAGTAAAATTCTCTGTGGGTTTTCATGGTGACAGGAGCATTTATACCTCATTCAACCTCTCTGTGGGGAAGATCGAAAAGGTGTTGGGGACATGTAGCTGTATTCTTCTTGGTGCCAGAAGTGGAGGGGCTGAAGGAAGCTGTTTTGTAGTCCTCTTATGAAATCATCCAGGGTTGATGGCCATCACGAGTTCTTCTCTCCTTGATGCATAATATGTTTTCCTTTTCAGAGAGCAAACTGTTCACTTTCAGAGAAGCCTTAGAACCCGAAATTCCACTCTTAGGTATAAATCCAACAGAAATGCCCACACATTTCCACCATAAGTCCATGCACTAGAATGTTCATGTCAGCATTATTTGTACCAGGCTGACACTGGAAACTTTTCAAATGCCCATCAAGAGTTAGAATGATAAATAAGTTGTGGTAATACACAATGGACTACTATGGAGCAATGAGAATGATCTATAAAGCCAAAGAAGAGAATATGTATCACGAACATTTAAAAAAATCAAAAGAAGCCAAGACAAAAGATTTCACATTATATGATCCTATTTATATAAAGAACAAACAAGCAGCGACTACTTAACTAGTGATTACCCTTGGGGAATGGGTAGTGATTGGAAGTGAACACAAGGGGGTGCTTCTGAACTTCTGACAATGTTCTGTTTCTGGGTCTGGGTGGTGTTATGCAACTGGGAGACTTGAGTTTAGGGGTGCCCCCCTCCTCAGTTCTTGTCTTGTTCACAAGAGAAGAATTCAGACAAGAGACAGCATGTATAGCAGGAATGAGGTAGTAAGCTTATTTCTGAAATACACTTGAAGCTGCAAGCGGGCACCCAGCTAGTCTGAGTGCCTGGACTATGGGGGTTTTAGGGGTTTTATGCTTGCAGCCAGTGTCTAGGTTCCCCTTCTTCCTCCCCTTTCCAGACCTTGGGATGAGTACAGTTTCAAGGGCTTTCTTTCCCAGAGAGTGGAAACAACACATACAGAACCTCCAGGGCTCGCTTCCTCCTGTGCTATCATGGGTTTTCTTGTGATTTTGGAACACCTGGCAACCTTATTGGACCTGGCTGAGGACTGCTGAGTTAATGGGTGAGACATGTCTAGTGCTCCCTCCCTGCCTTGGTTCACTATCTATCCTGCCTAACAGGTTCACAGGTGTGTTCAGATTGTGAGAACTCACTGAGCTATAAGCTTTTCAAATAACAAATTTTGGTAACACACCAAAAAAGAATAATACTAGCATTAGGTTAACTGGATTTCAAGGTGCCAGGTACCCTTTATTTATGGCCTGTAACTTGCTTAGCATAGCAAAGCATTTACCAGATATGTTTGGTGAAAATAGTATAAACTGGGAGACTTTCTGTGAAATTAGAGGAGTTTCCTCTGAAATTTATGTTAGAGGTTAAGTAGGTAATATGCTCCTATTCTTTCCATTCCCCAGCGAGCAATCTGATGATAAAATAGAGCAAGGCACCCTCAGATTGCTGCTTGGCATAGTGGTGTCCACTCGTGTTAGATTGAGAGCCATACCAGCTAAAAGTCTGCAGAGTGCTTTTCTTTTACGGAGGAGACACTGAAAGTGACAGTTAGAGTTTAAATCCAGCAACTGAATAACAAAATATAACACGACTCTCGCCTACATATATGACATGCACTCTCAGAAGACAACTAATATTGGGAAATTGTCTTTTTTTAAAGATTTTATTCATTTATTTTTAGACAGAGGGGAAGAGAAGGAGAAAAAGAGGAAGCAAAACACCAGCGTGTGGTTGCTCCTTGCACAGCTCCCCCTGGGGACCTGGCCTGCAACCCAGGCGTGTGCCCTGGCCTGGAATCAAACTGGGGCCCCTTTGGTGCTCAGTTCACTGAGCCACAGCAGCCAGGGCATAGCGTTGGGAAATTGTCTTAATTTAACATACTGTTCATCATAAACCTGTCTTTGAATGGTGCTGATGAAGTTGCACTGTGTTTTACTAGTGCTCTCGAAGAACTCGAGAGAAACATGTAGTGGGCTTGATGTGAATTTAATTGATGGTAGCGGGTGGTAGTGGGTTAGGAATTCCTTATAACAGGTGAAATCCTATAAATCGACTGGTGTATCTAACTTGACTATTTTGCCAGTACAGTCATTCCTCAGATACCAAGATCAACAGGTGCTCAAGTCCCTTATATAAAATTGTATTTTTGCATATAACCTGCATACATCCTGCTGTATACTTTAAATCATCTCTAGATCACTGATAATATCTACTATGGTGTAAACAGTTGTTATACTCTACTGTTTAGGGAATGATGACAAGAAGAGAGAAGTCATATCTCAGTACAAAAACAACCACTGTAGGCCTAACTACATAATACATGTGAGCAACAATGTAATGTTATTTCCAGATATTTCTGATCTGTGTTTGGTTGAATCCACAGTGGCACAACCTGTAGATACAGAGGCCGACTGTATATACAATCGCAATCCCAGCTCCAGTGGCAGAGAGAGACAGGAAGAGTCAGTTTTTGTAAATGAGAGATATACAAATACACTTAGGTCCTCTTCTGTTGCCTTTTATTCATCAAAACTCCATCCTGGACATTAGCAAGTAAAAAGAACTGCCCTGGTGTCATTAGACAAACCCTATGACACATAGCTATGCTTGTCACATCTCAATATTTTAAATTTTTGAACTTTAATGGTTCTCCTTTTTGTAGTATAAAGTCACAGATTCCAAGAATTTAAAACAAAACAATGAGGCCACAGAACCAGCTGTGGAACTGATCCCTGGTGTGTGTGACAGTCCTCTCCACAATGCCCCGGGCTTCCTGTTGCTGAGTCACTCATCCCAGTGACAGTCCCTCAAACACTTGAAGCTTCCACACTTCAGGCACTGTTGTAGACTCCCACGGTACAGTAATAAATAGAGCAGACTAAAACCCTTGCCTTTTTGAATGATACATTCCAGTCAGATAAAGCTGGACAATGAACAATAAATTTAATAAACATGTTATAAGGTTAAAAATTCTACAGAAAGAAACAGAAAAAGGAATCTACAGTATAGGGTCATAGTGGGGAGTGGGGAAAGAGGTTTCCATTTTCAGTAGATTGGTCCAGGTCTCAGGTGTTACTGAAAAAGTGAGGTTTAATCTTGATGGACACTGGTGGACCACAATGAGGTGAGACTCTCAGATTGATGGACTCCCTTCCTCGGCATCAGGCAGGCAGGCCTGTCTTAAAAAATGCCCAGGATCTACTACATAAACAAAGTTATACATATCTGCAAAGTAATACATCAGTTGGCTGAGATAATATAGGCTTGTATGATCTTCAGAGCAGGTACTGACAATTGCCCACCAGAATTGTTTAAGCTTCTTATAACTAGACAAATTGACTTGCTTCCTGGGGTTGTCAAAGTAACCAATTACATTTAAAAGGACAACCGCCAAAAAATAATGACCTCCATTTTTGAGGGGTTGATAATTATGCCATTGTTTCCAGTAATAGATAGGAGGACAAATTGTCTTTTGAGACAGTGTGACTTCAAGGTCCAATCTAGGCTGCACCTAACTCTCTCACCTTATTTACCCCACTACCTTCTCCATCCTTTTACACGATGTCTCAACCTAAAGGGTATTTTTACCCTTGGAGATTTTTCCATTCCTCCATTTTCCCATCTACTTCCCATGCCTGAGAGAATGAATGCCCGCACTTCTTTCCTAAGTCCTATTCTCATTTTAAAACTTCATGATGATTTTCTTCTTTGTGAGGCTGTCTAAACCCTCCCCCTCCCAGCCGCCTCTTTTCTTTGCCTTCTGAAGCTTTTATATAGTATCTACACTATTTCTTGGCACCAGCCACAGACAGCCTTGTACAGTTAATTATGTTTTATGTCTCTGTCCTAGTCCCCTAGTGATACTGTAAGACCCTCAAGGGCTTTGCATTTCTGGGTCTTAGCCCAGATTCCTTCATCTGCTAGGTGTTTAATAAACGCTTGATGTAACTGATGGTAATAATAATGGCACTAGTGGAAATAACCAGTCTTCAGACAATAAGCAGGAATCATAGTCCTTCTTCAAATGGTCCTTAAATGGTCTCTGAAATGTGACATTGAGAGGTCCTGGTTGCTCATTCATGTCACCACGTTCCCCAATACTCAAGCAAGACAATTATGCTAAGACAGCAGCCAGGCTGACAGCACTTACAAAGCATCATTGATATTAAGTCACAAAGCATCTTCGGAGATATAAAAATGTAGAGAATATGTCCCCTAAATTAGATAAAATATTGTACAAGAGAACAGTGAGGGAAGGTAACAACCACTCATTTATGCTCATGAAAGTCACACAAATAAAAGCACCAAGTGCCTCTATTGCATGCCTACTGTGTGCCAGGCCCTGTGCCGGGTGCTTCACACACAGCGCCTCTCACATCAAGCCTGCCAGGTAGGATACGTGTTTCCATTTATAAGAGAGGGAAAGAGCCCAAGGGATGAACTGACCACCCTCGAGGTCACTCAGCCAGAAGGGCAGAAGGGCCACGTGGAGCTTTTCAGTTCAGGTTTGTGGTGCTCTCGCCTCTTTAGTTTGCTTCCTCCTCCCCGCACTGCGAAGTGCCCCAGTGCCTGCTTCACGTGTTTGTTTGTTCCCAGGCAGCCACAGATATGAGAAGTGGACTAGATGTCCCCAAATGATAAGGGTATGTATCACCATCTTCTTGATAAAATGTTGCTGGTGAGGAAACTGAGGCCCATGGGTTTATGGAACATGTCCGGATTCACAGAATATATAAATGGTGAAACCATGATTCAAATCAAATCTGGGTGAGCTCCAAAGCCTTCATTCATTCCATTGCCCAACACCAAACAAATGAGAACCTTACAAAGAGAGCTGCAACGCTGGTGACCACTGAGTTCTACCATCAGCTTCCCCTGAGCCTTCACGCTATTGCCATCTTGGAACAATGCCATGGGCTCCCCATCCTTCCTGGGAATCTGCCAGGCCAAACATGCTGAGTAAGTAAATGCAGTCTGACCTGGAGGATATTACTTCTCATATTGAACAGTAAAAATTAAAAAAAAAAGAAAGAAAGCTTTACATATCAAAACATAAATAATAATGGCAAGTCAATATATTATATAATTTGAAGGTACAACATTATAAGCTAAAGTCAATAAAATTTAGAAGTTAATAAATATCAAATTCTTATAACATTCTTTCAAAAAGATGCATTACTTTAGAAGAGGCTGAAGGCTTTCTCATTATTAAAATAAAACCAAACCTGGCACGGACACTTCAGAAACAAGTTTCTATGACAATCGCTAGTGAACTTTAAAATGCATTTGTCCTTTGACCTTACTAGCTCCAGGAATGTACTCTTTGGACAGTGTGCCAAATGTTCGAAGACATTTCTTTGTATATACTCTATGCAGTGTTGCTTGGCTAACAAAAAACCTAGAAACAACATAAATGCCTGTTGGTGGAAGATGAATTAAATATTTAAATAAGGTACTTACATACAGTGGGATATTTTGTAGTAGTTAAAACAAAGGAGATAGGTCTTTATGCAGCCATATGGAAAGAGCAACATGACACATGAATCACTGAGAATGCTGAGAGTAGTTACCTACTCTCAAAATAACATTGCTTAACAAATAACCATCAGTCTCAGTGACCATGTAACAAGTGCTCCTCTCCCAAGCATCTGGGGTCAAATGGAGGCATGGGGAGGTAGCTAGAAGTCTTTACTGATCTCGGTCAAGTTCCCTTGTATGAGCAATGGTCCTAATCCCATGTGAACAGGTCATCCTGTCTGATGCAACCTTGGGTGTGTTATTGGTGTTCTGTGTTGTTACATAATTTAATGCCCTGCATAGGAGCCCACACATCCACACCGTATGCACATGCGAGATGCCCATAAGTTGTACCATTAATGGCTTACTCTTTTCATTGGATTCTTCTACAATAAAAATACTAACTCAGAACAGAAACAGACTCATAGATACAAAGAACATTTTGATGGTTGTCAGATGGGAGGGGGAGTGGGAGGATGAGTGAAAAAGGTGAAGGGATTAAGAAGTACTAATTCGTTGTTACAGAATAGTCATGAAGATGTAAAGTACAGCATAGGGAATATAGTCAATACTATTCTAAGAGCCATGTATGGTGTCAGATGGGGACTAGATTTATTGGGATGATCGCTTAGAAAGTAATACAATACCTAATTACTAGGGTGTATACTTGAAACTAATGTAACATTGTATAGAAACTATAATTGAAAAATAAAAAATGATTCAAGTTAAAGAAATACTAACTCAAGATGTTAAATGTGAAAATCAATCCAAATGTAAAATTTACTCAGGTATGTTGATGAATTATTGACTGTTTGGGGGCACCAGAAATTCAAAAATGTCCAATTAAGTAAACAAACACTATCTATAGATTTTTTCTTCTAGTGAGAGTAAAAAAACAATTCAAGAAATGATCAACCACAAAATGAAAGTTTCCTTATTCGTTCATTCCACAAGTATTTCAAAGCCTGTGATGTGCGGGCACGGTTGCAGAGTCCAGAAATACCACAGTGGGAACAGAAAGATGCCTGCCTCATAGAGCTGACGTTTTCCTGGGTGAAAATAGACAGTGGACAAAAGACTAAATATGTAGCTAAACTAATTTCAGAGAGTGATACATGCTGTGAGTAAAATTAGTCAGGGTAATAGGATGGACGGTAACGGGCAGAGGTGAGGCCCTGAGCTGAGAAGAGATGGTCAGAGGAAGCCTCCTCTGCGGTGAGATCACATTTGCTCTAAGGCCAGAAAAAGCATGTGAAGATTTTGCAGAGGGGCAACAGGTGATGCAGAGGTCCTGGGGTTCGGAATTTGGAAAGATACGAAGATGGCCCAAGAATAGTAATGAAGGGGTACTAGCATGAAATAAGGTGAGAGAGACAAAAGGGGGCAAGACGTGAAATCTGGGCAGTCATCAGGTTGACCGTGTTGGGCACTGGAAGTGTTTTAGCCCATATGTAACCATGCCAGCATCTTTCACTCGTGGAAATATACCTGTAAAGCAGAGCAAAACAACACAAAACAAAAATAGGCCTTTGGCCCATGTACTAAAGATATCAATCTTCTTTATTTTTAATAACTTTATTACTAAAGTACCTGTTTTTTTAAATTAGTAATAAAAATAATTGAGTACTTACTATGTGTCAGGTACTGTATCAGGAATTTTACATATTTTTAACTTCAATGTTCCATTT
The DNA here is from genome assembly GCA_004027735.1 of Carollia perspicillata. Lineage (NCBI taxonomy): Eukaryota > Metazoa > Chordata > Mammalia > Chiroptera > Phyllostomidae > Carollia > Carollia perspicillata. Next base: position 22,302 of record PVKM010008454.1, read on the forward strand.
GTATAGTTTTATTTAATTCTCAAAAATATCCTGAAATATATTGTCTTGTTTTACGGACAATGGAACAGAAAGTCCGTTGGCATGCCCAAACTGGTGTTCAAGGTCAGTCTCTGAAGCCACAGACTGTCCCTTCCCCTTCACCATGCTGGCACCAAATCAACTGTTTCCTCTTTCATGTGGCCTATTCCTCGTCTGATCTCAAAACCAGTCAATCCTCAATCATAATGATTTAGCCAAGTTACATAGACACAGGCTGTGACTATTTAAGAAGATCCAGTAATGTTTGAGTATCTCTGTGTACTGGGCACTGTGATACACACTAACACGTGTCTTCACAACTGGGTGGGCTGGTAGGCACAGAATTGAGACTGAAACCATAACACACAGAAGGCTGGTGGAAACTTGTGGCCTGAACCCAACTGGATCAGTTATCTGCTAAAGTGAAAATATCAACATTCTCCATAAGATTTAAATGAGACTCAGAGCCTTAAAACACAGTGTTCAAAATATCCAGAATATAACCCCAAATTACTCAACACACAAAAGGACAGGAAAATCACAACTCACGTGGGAAAAGACAATCAGATGCCAATGACAACATAACACAGATGTAAGAATTATCCAACAGAGACTTCAAAGAAATTCTCTAAATCAGGAGCATTCTATCTGTTATTTTTAATACAATAATACTATGAGGCTAAATGTGAAGAACCAGAAGTTAAAATCTGAGTATATAATTAAATTTGTAGTCTTTAAACTTGATTACACGTGTTGGCGTAGCCTAGAGAAGGGAGTTCCTGGAAAGAGAATGGTTCTGGTCTCAAATGGCATCTCAACTTGGCTACGTCCCAGCTACTTAATTGTGAACAGTTTACTTTGCTTTTCTCATCCCTAGTTTCCTTGTCTTAAAATGGAAAACGATAGTGCTTACCAGATAGACTTCTAGTGGGACTCAGAGGCCATATACATGTCACCGCACAGTGACACGGAGAACGGGAGCATTCATGTTCCTCTTCTCTCTCCCCTCCCCACATTATCTTGCCACTGGTTACTAGTCCTGACCTTGAAATGGTAAAATTTTCTCCTCATTGTGGAAAAGGGTAGTCACCTTCAGAGTCTCTCTCTCCATTTCTTACCCAAGAATAGTAAAAAGGAAAATACAACTTCTCCTGTAACCACGGTTGCGTGCCGCTGTGTGTTCCTCTGGGGCGTTGGTGTACATGAGGCCTGAAAGAACACAGTAAGCCTTTCCCGAGGAGGCCAGTGGAAACATCTGTTACATGTTGGGTGGCTAGCCACACTTCCTGATTAGCTCCTCAGTTGATTGATGTATTTAACCTTTTGATTTGTATTCAGTGTAAAAAAAATGTCAGACGTGTTGCTTTGAGATGGATTTGGATTGTTATGTTACGAATGGAAAAGTTGAATCAAGAAAGGCATTGCCCTTCTCACCAACTGGATGAAAGTGACAGCGGGTCACAGGAAAGTGACAGGAATTTGGAGCTGGAAGAGGCCTGGGGAGGTACCCGGGCCAGTGCCCTCAGTCTGCACTGGCAGGGACTGAGGCTAGAGAGGGCATCTCATTTTCATGACTTGGGAAAAGACTGTTTCTATAAGTACCTGTCTTCAAAGTGCCATTTTCCATACAGGCATTTAGACAAATTCAGGAATGAGGTCAGGGAATGTGCCATGTTCGCTGTGACATCCCCGGCTCCTAGGAGACCTCCTAGAACACAGTGGGTTCCCAATAAATATTTATTGAGTGAATGTGGGAATGTTTAGCTCCCGGAGATAAGTGCTGAATGCTTTGGGATGGTTTAAAAAAATATCCAAGTGCAGAATTTTAGAAGTCCTTTTTTCAGTTGACAGAAATAATTCCCATAAAGATCACTATCTGAAAGGAATCCGCACAACTGCGCAGGATGTCTCAGCCTAGTTCTGTCCCCCTGCACCCCAACTTCTATGCCTCTACTTCCTCTGGTCTGCTCTGACATCCCAGGCCAACCTGGGCCCCGGACACACCCAGATGCTGCAGCTCTGCCTGTCCCTGCTTAGTAGAACTGCCTCCACACTGGGGCAGGGGTGTTGGGAGCAGGCTTTGTAACTAGCCTTTCAGCACTGACATGAAGGTTCTCGCCTCTGTGAAATTTCACAGTGCAACCTTGCTCCACATAGACCCAAAGCACCATTTGGGACCCACACAATTGATTGGTCCCCTTCCAACCAGGAAAATAGATGTGCTCCAAGTGCATTAGAGGTCTGTTAACACATCACTATATATCATAATGATTACCTGGCCTGTGTTTGTGGCATACCATTTAAGCTTGTACTCACAACTACAATTACAAACCGGTGTTTGAATTCTTGCTATATATATGTCATGTCATGATGTGGATTGGAAAGATATTTAATAAGTTGATCATGTGTCCTGCTTCCCTGGGACAGCCCTAGTGAATGCTAACAAAAAAAAATTCCTCCTTATACTGTTACAAGTTTCTCAGTTTGAGTGATAACTCTTAGGTTAAGAGATGTAGTCTGATTTCTGATCAGACAGACTGATCACTTCAGACACAGGTCCGACTATGTTGCCACTGATCCACCTTTGCTGGGGGCTCAGAAATAACATTTCCTGTTATGAACTGAAATAGCTAAAAGCTCATGACAGGCAGCCAAGTACTAGAGGTGCACCAGCTCAGAGGTGGTTCCAAAGGAAGGGTCATGAAGAGACAAAGTTTTCCCAATGAGGAAAACCCAATAGGCCTGCTGAGGTTACAAGAGTCTTAGTTTACCCTTTTACTAGTATTACAGAAACACCTGAAAGGCCAGCTGGCACAATGAAAGGGCCACCGGATTTACAGCTGGGAGGCCTGGATTTGCCATCTGGCTGCCACACCATTAACTTGCTGTGCAGCTGTGGGTAAGCCACTTCAAAACTCTAGGCCTCGGTTGCTCCCTCTGTAAAATGCGAAAGTTCACATTAATGGCACTGAAGGTACAGCCATGTGATTGAATAAATCCTTAATTCTGGGGTAAGTAGGAAAAGGACAAAGGGAAAGAAATGGACAATTTACTTTTGTTCTCCCATTTGATGGAATGGAGTAATGCATGATGCTTTCTATGTGCTCATTTGTTCAATAAATATCTATCATACACTGCTATAAGCACTAGCTGAGGCTAGAACCTTGACCTGAGAACTGGACTTAAACAAAACTACATTCAGTTGCAGAAATGGCTTTTATACGGATTCACACTGCACAACTTAATTGCTTTCAGACAAATCCCCACTGAGCCTGGATATCTGTTTTCCTTTGAGAATGTATCATAATTTTAAACTCTAAATGTCTTCTATATTATGTATTAAAGCCCTGCAATAAAAGAGGCCCCAAACTGCCACCTTGAAATCTAACATTTGTAATGAAATAATTTTAATTCATGAATTCATCAGAATTGCTATCAAAAATGATTGAAAGCAGCAAAAAAAATTTCTGGGAGAACTGGACCTTTAAGAACTGATTTTTTGTTGGCAGAGGAAACATGTCCACTATAATGGGACAATTTAAATGCATAACTGTTAAAACAAACTCTTTAAACTATTCCCTGCATGTCCCAACATTCATCATGTTGACTAGCAAGACATCAATTTTTTATAAAATACTGTATAGCTGAAAGGGAGACATTTAAAGGGGAGGAAAAAATTGAATTTGCTGTTTCAACTCAGGCTCTGATGATTTCGGCATTTTATAAGGTGATTAACTGATTATATAAAAGGAAGAAGCAAGTGGCACTTCAGACGTCTACAGGCTGAGTTCTCTCTTCAGTTTTACTTTTTTCTTTCCTCAAACACCTGGATTTTCCCCTCCCTGAGGCACTGCATGCGTGGCAAGAAGAATGAGTTGGCTGCATGACAAAATCTGCATTATTTGTGCCTTTACTTCTGCCTTGACAAATACCAGTGTTGGCAGCCCACATGTGGCAAAAATGGATTAGAACAGGGCACAACTCTGTTTTGTTGCAATTTAATACTCATCATGCATTTTACCTTGTCAAAGGGAAAAAAGGGTTAGGATAAAAAATTTAAAAAATCTTTCAAGGCTCATTCCTAATGTTTTCATTATCATGGGAGCTGGCTTTTTTTTTTAAATTAAATGGGGACTCCACTGTCTCAATTTTGGGGTGTCCACAATTTCTCCTGCTTTAGCATAAATTTCTTGTGAAGTCTTTGTTGGGACAGACAGAACGTCTGGGAAATAATCTCTGGTTTACCTCATTTTCATGAACAACAGATAAGCCTCATCCTCGTCTCAACATAGAATTCAATGGTATCACCAAATAAAATCTTCATCTTGTCCAAGGCAAAGTACAGTTTATTTTGATTTTGAATAGAACAGATGGCTAAAGTCATAGCACATACTATGAAAGAACTTCTTGTCTTATAAAAAGTAACTACTTTAATATGTTAATGCATACTTTTGAAAAAGGTATAATCCTGATTCTCATGCAAATACAAAATGACCACATGTCAAAGCTTGTTTTCAATTCTCCAGTTAATGAGGGAATCCAGCAACATTAAGGAGAACTGAGAGAAGAACAAACATCGTATACACAGGCCATCAGGAATGGAGAAATGAGTGTGCTAACAAATGCAACACTAGTTAATATTCCATGGGGCAATTAAATATACTGTTCAAGGTTATTTTTTTTCTATAGGATGGAAGTCAATTGTATTTCTGTGGAGAAGAATCATTTGTGTTAATACCCATTTTCTACAACCCTTTGACTTCAACCCTTTCAGAGTTGCACAATAGCCCAGTCGATGGAAATATAAAGCTGCATCCGCCTTATGGACTCGGATGACCCATGGTCCACTGGGCAGCATCTCTGTCCCAGTGAAACAGCACTTAGTAGTCTCCTCTGCTCATTTCCAACTCTTGAACAATTTTCCAAACAATTAAAGTTTGTCGAAGTAATGCTTGGTAACATTTAGATTATTCCCACTTTTTTTCTCTGTTAGAGACAATATTTCACTGATTATCCTTATGCATACATTTTAATATGTATTTGCTACTTTTTGTGCAGGAAAGTTTCCTCTAAGTAAAATTGCTAGGTTCAAAGGCACGGCCGTTCTAAAGAGCAACCAAAGAGCTAACTGCTCTCTGAAAATGCTGAGCCAATTGTATTTTAGAATGTGACCACATTCCCAAACCTTGATAGTGGTTAATACAATATTATAAATCTTTGAAAAAAATTTCAATTTGATAGAGGAAAGTTTTTGTTTTAACATGCCTTTCCTTAATGATTAGTACTTTGGGGGAAAATATATATCATAAACTTGTTGTGAGGATTAAATAAAGCATTCAAAATAGTCCCTGCTATTTGATAAAATACTTAATTTATGTAGACTTTGTTCATTTTCTTTGGAAAAGATTGTTTTGTAATTTTAAGTAATTTAAGGTGCTTTGTCTATATTGAGGCTATGAAATATTTGTTCAATATCTATACTGAAATATTTGACAAATATCATGAGACACACACATATTCACTTAAGTCAAATATCTCAGTATTTTCCTTGTTGGGTATTTCCCAACCAAAGCCTATAAAAATATTTTTATAATTCTTTTATAAATTTTTATATATTTAGATTTTTAGTCCATCTGGAATTTATTTCATACATAGTATGAAGGAAGAATGTAAATTTATGTCTTTTCAGTTGAATAAACTAGTTGTCTCAAGATAATTTACTGAATAGTTTGTGGTTCCCACCAATTTGAAATACTACCTTTATTACTCATATCTTTTTATATGAGGCTACTTTTGAAGTCTATATTGTGTATTGCTGATCTATTATTTATTTTTTGGAACTATTCAACACTCTTTTAATTATTGCGGCTTTATAGGAGTTGATATTTGGAGAAGTAAGTCTGCCGTAATATTCTTCTTTTTCACATTTTTCTCAGTTCTGCTTTTACATTTAATCTCCTCATTGAATTCTAAAATCACCTCATCCAGTTCTACCAAAGGTCTGTAGGGACTTTGAGTGGGTTTACATTGAATTTATAAATATACTTGGGGAAAACTAAAAATTTTAAGTTATTCAGTCTTTTATCCAGAAACTCAACCACTACTTCCTTAATTTGGGAATTATTTTATGTATTTTTGTAAAGTTTTATAATCTTGTTATTTAGGTTTTACACATTTGTTCAGTTTATTCGTTGGCATTTTTGGTTTCTGACCTATCGTGAGTGAACTCTTTTACCTTTACATTTTCTAATTGTGGTTGCTGGTATATAGCAAAGCAATTGATCTTTTTAAATGTTTACCTTATGGTTGGCTTTCTAATTCTACAAGTTTTTCAATTTATTCTCTTAAATATTCCAGGTAAAGGATCATACCACTTATAAATAATGATAGTTAGGTCTCCTTTCCAACACCTATACTACACTTCTTTTTCTTTCTTTTTCCATGGCCAGGAGTCCCAAACATCCCTGAATAATGGAGGTGATGCCAGACATTCTTAACATGTTCTTTAACTTCATCAGTGGAAATAATTCAAATATTTTGCCATTACCTCAGTTATTTCTTACGTAATTCTAATAGCTCTTCTTTTTTTTCAGAAATGGATCTATTAGGGGAAAAGATAGCAACTATTGTGATAAATGACTTTCCAGTCCACTCCCTTTAACATCTATACCTGTTCACTGCTCACTCTAATGATGGTGTATGGCAGGGGTCAGCAAACTGTATCTTAGCCCATGGGCCAGTTCCAACTCACCACCTATTTTGTACATACAGTTTTACATATGCTCGTTTATTTACATATTGCATTTGTTTTGCACCACAGTGGTGGAGTTGAATAGTGACAACCAAGATCATATGACTGGTAGGCCGAAAATATTTAATATATGGCCTTTGCAGAAAGAGTTTGTCAACCACTGATACAACAAATCATTCGATGGCACCCTTAAGAAACATCTGAGATTGCTGGTCAAGAATGCTTATATCCTTCATAAATAAGGTAAAATCATATTTCTCATTTTTGGCAATTTATTTTATCAGATAGATAATACTAAACATATCTATTTAGCTCTTTTTATTATGTAGGGTTGTATTGTGCAACTAATTTATCTTGGGGGGACCAGTCCTGCTCAAGATGTATTATTTCAGGAATTTGTTCTGATAAAGGCAGATGATGACCGACTCACACTCGAAAATCTTTTGTGTCAGTCACTTCTTCAACTCTCCATGATCTGGGATTCTGGAGCCTTAAATAGACTGATTCTCTGCCTGGTATATTCAAACTGCTTTTGTACTTTGGTATTTGCCTTTAGTCCCTTTACTTCTCACGGAACAGATATATGTATATACAAAGAGTAAAACAAACTCTTTAACTTTAAAAATAAAGCTACATGCATCTAGAATTATAGGAGTTTTCTACCAATTTGGGTCATCCTTTTTTGATCACTAAATACTGCTTGGACATTTTAATTTGAATGGTCTAAAATAACTCTTTTTCAAAACTGTAGGTAAATAGACCTGGCCGGGTGGCTCAGTTGTTTGTGGCATCATTCTGTGCATGAAAGGGTTGTGGGTTCAAGCCCTCATCAGGGCATATGTGGGAAGCAACCAATTGATGTTTCTAATATTGATGTTTCTCTCTTTCTCTATCCTTTCCTCTCTCTCTAAAATCAATAAAAACATTTTTAAAAAATTCTAGGTAGTTAACATTCTGGAGAGTCTGAAGGATATGCCAGTCATTAATTATTCTGGATTCTCTAATTGATTACTCTTTGGAACAGATACCAGGATTCTGTATATTTGGGTATTCTGCCTCCTGAACAAAACAGACTTTACAAAACTATAAATTATTCCAACACCTTGGCATATTTGTCAGAGATTGCTGTAAGAGATGCCCATAAATAAAACATAGAGCTGTTTTTTTGGGTATAGGCATTTTTTTTTGCTTATACAAAAAAAAATGATCTTTAATAAACAGTATCATTTTTTTAGGCAAAGAGAGCTATTAAAACATCTTCACTTTTTGCCTTCAGTGCCAAATAGCTTAGACCTAAGTTGCGATGTGAGATTGTTACTTATGTTCACCTATATCCAGTTCTTCTCTATTTTTTAAAGATTTTACTTATTTTTAAAGAGAGAGGAAGGGAGGGAGGAAGAGAGGGAGAGAAATATCAATGTGTGGTTGCCTCTCATGCACCCCCTACTGGAGACCTGGCCTATAATCCAGGCATGTGCCCTGTCTGGGAATCAAACTGGTGACTCTTTGGTTAACAGGCCAGCACTCAATCCTCTAAGCCACACCAGTCAGGGCCAGTTCTCCTCTACTTCTATATATAGAAGAGATACATACATAGGGCATTATAATGTCCTGCTCTTTTAGAGGTAGGTGTGGAAATGTGACTTATTCTGGCCAAAAAATAAAAAAGGAAAAGAAAAAGTGAGTAGAAGTTGATTTGTGGGCCAAACCATTTAATGGTTAGAGGTCAACCCTCCAGCTCTCTTTTCCTTGGCTGTGGGACCCTAGAAAGCTATGGAGAAGATCCGAGAGATGGAGGACCCTGTTGGCCTGGATGATACTGATTGCCTAGAAGTAGAGGCAACACTCAACACATATTGTATGCATACATGAGCAAGAAAAAATTTATGTCGTATTATGCCATGAAGACTTTGAGTTACCTATTATTACAGCATAAGGCAACATGTTCTAACTGACAGCTAGGTGTTATCCTAAATTGCTTGAAATACAAATTATTTTAAAAATATATTCCTAAACCTACCCTCTGTTATTTGATTTTCATGATTTTAGAAGTTCCATTATTTACACTTTACTTAATTTTTTTCTTATTCAGAGTCCTCCAGCCTCTATAATTTCTTAGTTCTTTTTTTCCTTTGATTTTCATTTTTTTAATATACTGAATCAGGATCTTTGACATTAATTTGCTCCTCTTTTTTTTTTATCATTTTACAAAGCAGGTAAAGTATAAGCAAAATGGACAAAAGTCCTAAATACTGGGTCAGTTTGGTAAAAGAATTGGCCCAACTGATAAAACAAAAAGGTAAAAACACACCTGACTGTAGGCATTATATGCAAAGTCCATACTAGGGTTTGTTGCTGTTGCTGCTTGTTTTTATCATTTATAACTACAGATGGTAACTCTTTTATTACTGTTTTTGTCAATGGCCTCTTACTATAGAGCTGTGACTAATTTTATTGTTGAATTTCTTTACCTTTTGTGTGTCCCTATGACTATTTCTTTGCTAAGAAGTATACACAATATTGGTCATCTCATGCTACTGTTCCTTTGAAGAGTTGCTACTACAATGGCAAAAAGAAAGAGAACTAGGAGCAAAACTGGAAGTTGCTGTTTCTCTTGAAAATCCTTTAACCTTTGGAGAGCAGGAAGCGCTCCAGGTGAAGAGCCAGGCCAACCTTCTGTACCCTAGAAAGAGCCAAAGCTCTATTACAATCCTCAAATGGCCTCCTGTGTTAGAGACCAGGTAATGATTCTAGTGTCACTTTAGTCTAAAATAGTCCAATGCCAGCTTTGTCTACTATGAAATTATCCACTTTCATAAACATTCATTATGCTTATAAAATACCTGCCAAATGTTAAAACATAAGATAGAACCATTATTTTTCTTCCTCGATGCTGGCACCCCACCTGTATTTATTCAACACTCTGCAAACATTGATTGAACACCTTCTATGTACCAGGCACTTTTCTAGGCTACTGAGATAGGTCAGTGAGTAAAACAAGGGCTGCTACTCTCATGTGACCTGCATTTTATCAGGCAGTCAGGCAATGGGTGCAATAAGTAGGCTGGGAAGTGCTAGGTAGAAATAAGTAGTAGAACAGGATAAAGGGGCAGTTTGCAATAGTAGGTAAAATAGAAGGTTAGACTCATCTGAGCAAAACCTTGACAGAGGTGAGGTCATTGGCCACACAGATTTTGGGGAAGGCTTTCAGGCAGATGGAGCAAACGAGTGAAGGTTAGAAGTTGGAAAGTTGGAAGTTGGAAGTTAGAAGTTAGAAGTTGGAAGTTAGAAGTTGGAAAGTACTCTAAGAACACCAAGGGCAGAAGTGGGGGAGTAAAAAAGTATGATAGGAAGAGAGGTCAGGGAAGCAATGAGAAGAAAAAGATCCTGAGGAAAAAGGGTAAAACCTTTTTCCTTGAGAGAGTTGGAAAGCCAATGAAAGGTTATGAGCTGAGGAGGACTTGCTGACCGAGGTTTTAAAAAGATCATTCTGGCTGTCCTGTTGAGAACAGACCATGGGGACAGGAGTGAAGTGAGGGTGCCCATTCAGAGGTTATTACAGAAATCCAGGCAAGCAAGGATGGTGGCTCCAACAATGGCATTACTACAGAGGCGCTAAGTCTTCATATTCTCTATACATATTTAAGATGAGCCATCAGTTTCTGGGTGGATTAGGGATGGGATGTAAGACAAAAGTAGCGAGGATGATTCCACATTTTTTGACCTCAATGAAATATGGTAAAAAAAATCCAGAAGAAAGAAAACCTATAGTAAATAAGGTTTAATGCAGATTTTCTAAAAGAAAAATCTTTATATTTACTAAAAAGTTGGTCTTGTGAAACACAAGTCAATGCTATCTGCATTAGGGTACAAACCGGAATTAGGGCTCCTTAAGTTCAAAGGTCAGCTCTCATCAGTCAGAATCTGTTTTGTCTACCAAGTGCCAGTTCAGTTTCTTTGAAATTCTATATGTATTTTATTAATCCACCCCTTGTATAACTGTGAAAATAAACTGCCCTAAGTGATTCACCTCACTGAAGGGCACTCATAAACAACCCGTGGTAAATTAAGCATCTCCTTGTAATGTGGTTCATGAGGCAGTTAAAATTTGCCCATAAGAAAGTGACAGTTATTTGGTACATTCACAGTATTAACAGAGACTAAAGTAGCAACAGCGAAAGGCAGAACTCTGTTATGAATGGCTGTGCCCTGTGATTCCACACGCATCGCATCTTTTACTAGAGTGCAGCCCACCTTCTGAGAAAGGGATGCAGCAGGATGCAGTGAAAACTGCTTGGGTTCTGGACCGAATCTGAATCCCAGCTTTGACATTTACCAGCTGTGTGGCACCGAAAGAGCTGCTAAATGTCTCTGAGCCTCACTCTCTTTATGTGTAAACTTGGGACAATAGTCTCTATCTTTCTGGGATGTTGTGAGGATTTAAAACAGTGAATATAAGGTCTGGCACCTGACCAGTGATAAGCAAATAGCAACATAATCATAATATCTACAATATAAACATTAATTACTGCTACTATATATTTTATAGAAAGTTATGTGTTGGTATTAACATACTAATATTAATGAGTTCTAAGTATTAATGTAATAATAATAGTAATAATGTGATAATAACATCTTTGGCAGATTCAAAGCAGAATTAATCCTAATATAGTTTATTAGAAAAAATAAAAAAAACTATCCAACTTTGTCACAACTAAAGCTTTCGTGGCCTATATATTGCTAGCTGCCTGGATGAAAAGGAGAAACTCCAATAGAAAATGTACCAGCCTTAAACACATCGATGACTGATGGCAAACAAGGCAACCAACATCTGTTTCCCGATGTGACGACAAGAGTGCCCGAGCTGAAAGAGGGGGAGACTGGACTACCCCAGGCCAGTTTGTAAACGAGATGGCACTCTCAGTCACCCCTCAGGATTGCCTGTCTCTAATGGTCACGATGAGAGAACTTTGCAAATATTTCTGAAAAGTTTCTGAAACTCATGGAAGCTTGACCCAGTGTTTCAAACTAGATATGCATGTTTTTTAAAATTTTTCTTTCTTCTATATTTTCTCTTACATTAGTTGGTTAGATTGGATTTGAGTTCAAATTATAAATTATATCCACATCTTAGGCATCAAACTAGAGTTGTAAATGCAAAAACTTCATTTGTGGTTCCCTGCTAGAAAACAAAAATGATATTTAGGGGATTCAAATGGCCCACAGCATTCTTGCCTTTCTCGTGCAGTTTTCTTAGAAGAAAAGAAGAAATCAGACTGCTCTGCCACAGGCTGCCTATGAGCAAACGACTGGAGGACTCCAGATTTACTGAGCACCTTTTACTGAGCCAGCAATGGTGCACAGCACTGTCCTAGACGTTATCTCATTGATCCTCTGAACAAGGCAGATGTTATGACTTCCATTTGACAGATGAGGAAACTGTGGTTAGAGATTAAGTAACAAGTGTAAATCCACAACACCTGCTATGCAGGTGAGATCACACATCAGATAAGATCACACATCTCTTCTGCTTTCCCAGAGAGTTCTGTCTCCACATTTCATTTCTCCTTCCTATCCCGTCTTTCCCCCTAGGAAATCAGGTGATTTTTCTTGTTGTCGTTTGTTTGGGTTTAACACCACCTCCGTGGTTGCCATGCCCCCAGTAAAGGGCTAAGGAAAGAGCCTATGGAGGTTTCCAGCATGCACTGTGGTTTGTGTCAATGAATAGGGACTATCAATACACTACCTCAAGTCAACTTGAATCTTCCAAATCAGATGAAAGCCCCAAATATCTGTTGGGGGAATTAAAACTGCTTAATTCTTTAATTACAAGTTATATCACTCCATTTTACACATGGATAGTTAAAAAGCCACCACAGGCTATAAAATCATTGGCTAATGAAAAGAACATCCTAAGGTTTTGATTCATTGTCCTGCTATCAGAGATGACCACAGCCACCGTTACAAATGTGTAAACAACCTCACTGACGGTTTAATGTGCTTTTATCACGAGCCTCCATTGTCTGCTAGCTGCGAGATGAAGCTCTGCGCTCCTGAACACGGTGTAATTAAAATCCTTTCACTCAAAAAGAGAAGAGGAGACAGTTATCAACTAATTTATGAAACAGGAAGAATCTTATATTACCAGCAAGAGCAGCAGCAGGGATTTTGATTTAGGTGTGGACGTTATTAATTGCCACTGAGACTTTAGAGGCAGACTTCTCAGATACCAAGACTTCACAGGAGGCTGTGTCTAGGTGATAATAACAGATGATAGTGAACAGATCCAGCTTCAGGAGCTGCTTTCAATGACCTGCGCTCCTGCTGGGAGAGCTCAGAGGTGGATTCCTGAAAGTGCTGCCCGTACCAGGAGTTCAGAGCGCAGTGTAAGCCAGACAGAACAAGGGAGCTCTCACTAGCCCCATGACAGACCCAATCAGGGCAGTCACACAACAGAAAGATGCAAATTCACTGCCTCCTTCTCCTCAGAGAGCCTTTTCCTGTGGGATTGGTCAGAGATGTAACAACTCCCAAATATTTTGAAAGTTACCAACAACAAAACCAACTATCCCAGGAGTGAACCACCCCTGATGATCTACAACATCATCCCATTAAAATCAGAATATCATAAAATTTTATATGTCACAAATATGATTGCTTTTTTGACTTTTCTAAGTTACTTTATAAGGTAAAAATATTTTTAGCATTTTAAAATATTTTTAGGTATAGATTTGGTCTGAAGGGTATAATCTGCTGAATAACTGGAAAATAACTGGTCTAAATAACTGGAAAACAAAATGCAATTGATGTCAAAGTAAACAAAGCTTTAGTATAATATAAAAACAAAAATTAAAGTAAATGTAAACATTCAAAAATAAATAATTACTCACATCCTCTAAAAGTTATTTCATTCTAAAATATATTCAAAATTGCCTACTAAAATAAAAAATGCAAAATATATATTTCAATCAATAATTATCTAAAAAATTCTTAACTTCCTTTTCAGCTCCCATAATTCTTAGCTTTTTTTTAAATGCCAGTAACAAGCACAGTCCATTTTCAGTTTTAATTTGAAATTGAAGGTCTTTATTTTAAGCCCCTTCTGTTCACTTCCCGATTCTAATTAACAATTTGTACACTTGAGAAATATAGCATGGCTTATTTTAAGACTAATTTTTTTCAGAGTGTCCTACTTAATTTGTACTCAGCCTGAGAAGTTAGAGATAACAGCTTTTAATTACTAAAAAACAGGTTTTAAAAAGGCTTAGGCATGCTAAATATTTAATATATTCTTTGACATATATTCTTTAACCAGTATGGATATCTCAATTCTGATGATCTGTTCCAGTAAAATTCAAACATGTATAATTTCTTTTTTGCCATAAAGTTTTATCATGGGATATTCTGTGAGATGACACCAATGGAAAAAGGAAAATTAACACAGGTAGTTGTAAAACACTTCAATATACACTTTTGTTGGGAACTGCTCTGCCTGGTTTCAGAAGCTATAACCCACTATGGCTAAGGCTGAGTAAAGAGACCTTGGGACCGTAAGCCACTAAGGAGATAAAGCTTATCTTCTGGCAGGGACATTGCTTCCTCCCCCTTTTACTTCACCCTACCTGGTCCTGAGCAGATGACCAGTTAGCCAATGACACGTAAGATTTCTCAAGGGAGGGATGACCTAAAACAGGCATGGTCATGAAGGGGCCTTCAGGGAAGGACTTGGGGGCTATAGAAAAAGGGGGTGATGGACCCTCACCCCTGGGCTTTGACATAGCCTGAGTCCTCATTCTGTCTGCAAGACATCTCCTAATCTCTTGGCTGCCTTACTTCCCCTGCCTAATGTAAGCCTGAAACAATGCTGGAGGGCAGTGTAGTCCTGGGCAGGAATGGGCAGTTCCCTGGGACAATCAGGCCTAAGAAAGAATGCATAAAATCCTGTGAAACATGCTTTGCTAATACCCTAAATTTTCTGATAAGGGTCCAATCATGAAATGAGTTTGTTTCCCAAAGTTTTATAGCCCTTTAGCTAACTGACCCCGACTCAGAATAAGCCCTCATAGTTCTTTGAATGTTATCTGTTGTTTGATCCTTACTGCCTGACAATGATTAGTGAACTTTACCTGTATTCCTGTGCAAATTGTACCTAATAAAAGCCTGTTGAGGAACAGGCTCCTGGCCCTTCTTCTTTGAGAGATCAGCCACCTCTCCTCCCCAAGCAGATCACATCTTGGTAGACTTATTCTCGTCTGTGATGTTTCTTTTAAACAGTTTATTTATGTATTTTTCAAGAGAGGGGAAAGGGAGGGAGAGAAACATCAATGTGCAAGGGAAACATCAGTCACCTCTTTCATACCCCCAACTGGGGACCTGGCCCACAATCCAGGCATGTGCCCTAACTGGGAATCCAACCAGTGATCTTTCGGTTTGCAGGATGATGCCCAACCCAGTGAGGCACAACAGTCAAGGCTGCACTGTTTCTTTTAACTTCAGAAATTCTGTGATGCAGGAAATTCCCTTACACTCAACCTCTTTCTCCCCTTTATCCCTCTGGCTTTATCTAAATGATGGAATGCCACACATCTCAGCTTGAACACCCTTTCCTCTATGAAACCTACCTGTCTCCATAAGAGTTTTTATGCTCCCACCTCCATGTTACCAATGTTCTTTGTAGTTATATTTCTTATGAAAGCTACCTAGCTTTTGGGCAGAATTTTAATCACCTCTGTAGATTGTGACCTCCCTAATGGTTAGGACTGCAATTTTATTCACCTTTGGTTCCTTTCAGCCACTGTGACATAAGGCAAGATACATGTGCTCAGGAAAAATATGAAATATTTATTTATTCAATAGATATTTGCGAAGTGCTGATTCTAGGTGCTGGAGATGCAACACTGAACAAAACAAACTAAAATCCCTGCTCTTGTGGAGGGTTCATTCTATGAGAGGAGATGGACAATATGCCAGACAAGCCAGTCAAGTGTTTGATGATTATAAAAGTCTTGGAGAAAAATCAAGTAGAGAAGGGCACATAAGTTGTGTTGAGACATGATTGGTTCACTGAAAATGTGACATTTAAATAAAGACAAGGAAGAAAGGAAGTGAACCAAATAAGTAACAGGCAAAGAACGAGGGAGTATGCTTGGTGTCCTGGAGGCCAGTGTGGCTGGGATGGAGTGAGTGAGAAATAGTAAGGGTGAAGGTGAGAGGAAAGGGGAGGAGTCAGAGCTACAGCCTTGAAAGTTATTGAAAAACTGTGGTCTTTATCCCAGTTGAAATCCATTGGAGGGTCTTGAGCAGAGTAGTGACTTAATATTCAATTTAGATTTTAGCATGACCATATTCATTAAAAGTATGTACCTGTGGAGAAACTGATGCCTAAAGAAGAGATCATTTTGCCTAAAGTCATACAGCTAATATCTGGAAAATATGGAACCAGAACTCAGGCTTCTTAGCTTGAGTGCGATTCTTTTTCTAACATGGCTCGCTCAGAGGTGGTTCTCAGGAGTATGAATATGGTTGAAAAGAATGATTTTGTTTACCTGTAAATTGCTCATTGATTATATCTAGGGCCAGTTGATTACTTGCAAGAAAAATAAAATGAAAGAAATCAATCTCGATATTTTAACTGGCTAACTGCACTCCACATGTATTGAATATTTAAAATGTGCATATGTTTGTCATTGTCCAGACAGCACATTTGGATGTGAGAATCACTTTTCATTTCTCTGCCCTTGGGTTATTTAAGAACCAAATTTGTCTCTTCAGTTTTATTTATATTCATGACAAGTATCACTTGGGGGGCAGTTATCCATGAATGTGAAAGCTATATGACATTCCTTTCTTTAAAAATATCTAGATATATTTGCATATAAATAATATCAAA
>PVKM010008455.1:0-27571 GCA_004027735.1 Carollia perspicillata
AAGGTGATGAAGCAGCAGTTTTGATCCATGGTGTTATTTTGCACATGAGTTTGAACCCCAGTTTTGTAACTTTTCTGCCAGCTTGCTCAGTGACGACGGGGAAAAAAATCACAAGTAGACCATGTCTGCAAAACAGGCAGGCCTCTTTGCAAATGTCCCTTCAGTTTTTATCAGAGTTTTTTTCCCCTATAGCTTTACATGACAGAGATTTGACGGGTTTGACAGCAAGCACATTCCCATATCTTTTATGGAGGAAGCTTCTCTCATAGGAATAAACTAACATTCGTGTCTCTGAGATGGCTTTCCTGAGCCCTGTTGCTCTGGTTATGTTTGGCTATGACTGGGGTATTTTGCGATCCATCTATGAACCCACCTATATACCAGGGAAGGTTGGTAAACTGGAAACAGGAAAGGTTGCTAATTGGTTTCCAATGTAGGTAGAGACTGGATTTAGGTAGGGACAGATCCCTCCTCTTCAGTCTCTCTGACTTACAAATATTAATTCTGTATTCAGAGTATGAAGGGAAAAAATTAACAGTTGTACTGGCCAACCAAATGTCAGACTATGAAGGGCCCAACTCATAGTAGGTATGCAATAAATTGCTGCTAAAAATTAATAGAATCATTTTACTAGCACAATGGGCAAAGATACAAATGCAATGTCTTCTCATTACCTAGGATTTGGGGAATTGATGCAGCTGGTGAGACATGCTAGGATGGATGGATTGAGGTATGTGTGCAGCCACAGCAGTGCTCAGTGGCTAGAGATGGTGGGTATGGCTTAGAGAAAGTGAGATTGCTGTGCCAATTTTTCCTTAATTGGGAGTAAGTATATATCATCAGGATTGAAAAGCATTCTGTAACCACTTTGGAAATGCACTAATACAAATAAATCCTAAATTTCATGTATGATTATTGCATATATATATATATATATATATATATATATATATATATGCAGTAATATATATATATATCCAGAAAATTTTTCATGTTTTCTGCAAATGTGAATAATTATACTTAATGTTTCCAGGCACTGAAATTATATGCATTTGAATGATTCAGAATGTAAAGTAACACTGATATTTTTTAAGCTTGAAGATAGAAAAAATATGTGTGTAGCAGGGAGTACAGCTTCTAATACTATTCTCAGTGTGTAGGTGGTGGAGTGTGCTGATGATATTTGTATGTATTTATGTGAGTTTGTGACTTTAGAGTATCTTTGGGCAGTCCTGGGTCATTGTCACTGTCAGATATTTATAAAACTATCTTATTTGAATTATTTAGAAAAAACTTACAAACAGGTTTTTGAAAACTGGGTAGAACACAGTGTGAAGAAGCAAGAGGAGTTACTAGGAAAAATGTCACCACTGTGTGTCACACCTTAGAATGATCAACGATGACCAATGAGGCTGGGCTGGAGCATTTTATTTATATCAACCATCTACTTTCTCTCTAATTTCTCATTGTAACATTTGTCTTAAATAGTGTTTCAGGATTTGTATAGTCTGGATGGTATCCAGCCAAAGGTAATAATCTTTTGTGTGTGACAGTCTAATCATTTCCATAGCAACAACTTATGGGTTAAAATGTCAAAATGAGGATTAAGACTTAGGGTGGCATAAACATCAGGAAAGGAACATTACAAAGACAATGATGCTGCTTGTACATTAAGTAAATGAGTGGAAATAGGCAAAATGGAGCAGTAGTAGTTTCCAGTTAAGAAATTCATTGCATTTGCCTGTCACTTGTCAGTGAGGGAATCCTCCAAAGTGAGTCTGGGCAGGTGGTGTCTTCTCATCAGGGGTGACAATGGGCCAACTATGGGTAGTCATCTAGAGACTGGAGATAGTCTCAGTTTCCCAAAGGGCAGTCCTCTTTGGCTGCATAACATGAAACACTTTACAGAAACCTGTATTATTGTAGATACCTATAACTTGTCATTTTTGTTTTTCATCAAAAATGCTCCAATTTCCTCCAGTCCAAAGAAGCTTGCTTTTCCTCTAAAGACTACCTCTCATTCCAATGTAGTGTCAGCTACATTGACACGCATCTCAGGGGTGGTTGCTTTCCAAGTTTGGAGAGAATTTTTGGGGTGAAGACTAAGTAAGACTACTAAGAGATCAGAGGAATCTGATCAGAGGAATCAGAGGCTGTAGAAGTATCTTCTGAACTGGGAGATAAATTCCATGGGAGCCAAGACTGTTTTCTTCACCATTTACCTAGAAATTGAAACAGTTTGGGGCCCATAGGAGATGCTCAAAGAGTATTTAAGTCAATGAATGTAGCAGGAGATACTATGAAAGCAAAGACAGAAATGTCCTGCATAACATTCAGAATGTTTCACCACAGAGTTAAGATTCCAACCTCAGGTCAAAAAACATAAACTTGAATCACTCCTTTGCAGGAAGATGCAAAGGAAGATACATTTTTTTTTGTAATAGAGATCACAAATCTGCCATAATGTACATATTCAGTGAGGCACAAGACCCTGGCTAGGGTAGAGAAATGGCCCTGCCTGTACAGAATGGAGGAGAGAGAGGGAGGTAGAGACCCCACCATACTGTTGGTCATAATGAGCACTGGCTTTGCCGCTAATAATTCCAGGTTAAAGTTCTCTTTCTCCATAGCTAACCTAATGCTACATGTTTCCTCTAACCTCATTATTTCCAAGTTTATTTCACCTGAGCAAAAATGTTCTTGTACAGAGATGGTGGAGAGAGGGGTGTGTGGCCATACATGGGAATAAACTCTAACTTCATGGAGCTAAATGTAAGAATAAAACCATACAAGCTTTAGAAGAAAATATGGGTGAATTCTTCTTTAACTTTGGGGTAGGGAAAGCCTTTTTAACTATGTAAAACCCAGAGGTAATAAAAGATTGATACATTTGACTACATAACAATGAAAATATTTTGCATAGCAAAGCCTCCCATAAACAGTGCTGAAAAACAACTGCTGAACTGGGAGACAATGTTTGTAACACACATCACAGACAGAGGGCAATATACTTAAATGTAAAAAACTCTTAGAAATTTAGAGACAAAGATCAAAAGATCTTTTTCCATTGGGAAAAATTCAAACACATAATTCAAGGAAATCCATATAAAAAGGCTATCATATATATGGGGAAACATTAATATGTTTAGAGTTTAATCTTAAATTTTAAATTATATTTGAATCTAAAAACAGTCTGAGATATTTCTCACCTATCAGGTTAGCAAAGATTAAAAAAGGAATAATGACACATTAGTTGTCATACATTGCTGGTAGTAATGTAAAGTCATATAAAATTGATTGAGGGGACTTTGGCAAGGACTATCTTTTGACCTGGCTGTCCCACCTGTTAAGAATTTACTTTGGAGATACATCTACAACAATATGAAAATATACAGACATATAATTATTTCTTATAGAATTGCTTGTAATTGTAAAATATTGGAAACAACCTAAGTGTCCATACATAGGAGAACTGAATAAAGTATTGTATAGTCACATAATAGAGAATTATACTGTACTAATTGTAAAAAAAAGAATGAGGGCATTTCTTGGAAGTGCTAGAAAATTTCCAGAGTATACCATTCAGTGAAAAGATCAAGTGCAAAAGAGAATCTATAGTATGCAACCTTCATGTAAAAAAGAGGCAGATACACGTAAATATACAAGTATCTGCTCATTTGTGCAGAAGAAATACAGTAGAGATAAACCAGAAAGTAGAGAGACTGGTTTCCCAGATGGGGCTCAGTGGGAAAAGGGGAGGGAGAGAGGGAATGGGCAGTTTGATGAGAAAGGACTGGTGTGTCTGAGTGTAGCTCTTGTTTAGCTCTGACTCTTAGAACCACAGTGTTGTTGCACATACCCAAGAAAACTAAAAAAAAAAAAAAAAATTAAACCAAGATGTGTGGAAAACTCAAAATAAAAAGTGTTAACAATAACAAATACATCTGAAAATGTTTTATAAATTGATGACAGAATCACACTAAAGGGGATGGAGAAGAAAAGAAATAATAAAAGTCATTCTAGAAAACAACATTTTGATTGCATATTGTAAATTTAAAGGCCAAAAAGCTGTATACAAATTTAATTATTAACAAATTTGTTAGAAGGATATGTGTTAGCAGTTCTGAAACTACTGTACATACATGGCAGGATTGAATAAAGAAGTAAATAGATTGTAGGTAATAGAGACTAGGTTTTTCACTGTTGGAGAAAGAGGCTATAACCAAGAAAGGTGAAATAAACCTGTGCTGTTACATTGGTATCTATCTCTCTCTGTGTGCAACTTGGTGGTTATAGAAGTATAGATGTTTGTGTGTATGTGTGGTTGGTATATATATATATATCCTCTGTTCAGTGTCCTAGAAGCAATAATTTCCCAATATTAATAGTATATCTTGGGTCTACATTTTGGTTTCTAAATATCATTTTCCAATAAAAGAAACCAGAGCTCCTTAGAGAGGTGGTTGATGTCAGGGTTGGAGCGGAGAAACACAAGAGGAGCCCGGAATGTCTTGTGGTGCCATAGCAAGCAATTGCTCCAAAACAGCTGGGAGCACGTCAAAAGGACAAAGAACTTCGCCAAAGGAGTTCCTAATGGCCAAGTCTGGAACCATTTGAGGAATAGTACTGGATAATAAATAGCCCATAGAATGGCACAAGTTTATAGCAATGTAAATATATAAGTAGGGGGAAAGAAATACCTTTCCCTAAGAAGTACAAATTGCCAGTTATAAATATAGTTACAGAGATGTCAAGTAAAGCATAGGGGATGTACTCAGTAGTATTGTGAAAACTATGTATGAGGTCAGATGGGTACTAGGTTTATGGGGGTGAGCACTTCATAAGGTCTATAAATGTCTAATCGCTATGCTGTACACCTAAAACTAGTATAATAATGGATGTCAACTGTAGTTAAATTACATAAATTACAAAAATAGACCTTAATTTCTAGAAGGGTTTTAGGTTTATGAAAAACATGAGAATATAATACAAATAATTGCCAGATACTCTACACCCAGTTTCTCCTACTGTTAGCATCTTCATTAGTATGATACATGTGTCACAATTAATGAACCAATATTAATACATTATTATTAACTAAAGTCCATACCTTATTCAGATTCATTTTTTTTTTACCTAGTTTTCTTTTTCTGTTCTAAGATTCCCTTCAGGACACTACATTACATTTACTTGTCATGTCTCCTTAGGCTCCTCTGGACTTCGACAGTTTCACAGACTTTGCTGACTTTTGATGAGCTTGACAGTTTTGGGAATTACTAGTCAGACATTTTGTAGGAAGTCCCTCTATTGGAATTTGATGTTTTCTCAAGATAAGATTAGATTAAGCTTACCTTGGAGGATGACCACAGAGGTAAATTGTCATTCTCATAACATCCTATCAAGCATACATATAATCAACATGGTTCATAACACTCATGTTGATATTAACATGGGTCATCTGGATGAGGTATTGTTCATCAGGCTTCTCCACTGTAAGAATTACTCTTCCCCCCATTTTTTCCAGTTGGTACTTTCTGGAAGGAAGTCACCAAGGACATCCCACACTTAAAGATACAGTTGAATTTTAATAGCTTCAGAATTATGGTTGTATTGTAGTTTATTTAAATAATTTCTTTTTGGTAGAGATATACAGGACTTTAAAATTTCAATTACTTTAAAAAATCTTGCAATACATCCTAACCTAGAACATTTATCTCTCCATGTGTCACTGCATATTTCTTTAGGATTAAAAAGCAAGGAGTGAATTGTTGGGTCACACTATATGAACAGCAAGGCTTCTAATACATAGTAAAAAATGGATCTCCAGAGCATCCGTGGCAACCCATGGTCTTAGCAGCAAGCATGTATCAGTGAAAACATGCCATTTCTCTACACCACTTTTGTGTAGCTGGAATGATTGAGCATATGTGTGATGTAAGATGATATTGGAGTGGTGGATGGGCAGAGGCCCAAATGTACATGGTGTGCAAAGAGTTTGACTTTTATTCTCAGTGTAATGGGAGGCCATTGGAAACTTTTAGCAAGGGAGAGATCCAATCTGCTTAATGTGATATGTGCCATGTCTTCATTTCTTAAAATGGTCCATTAGATTACGGCTGGGTGTTTCTCTTTTAAACTTCACTCGAGGTCATCAAAATAAAAAGGCAATGTGCAGATGACCTGCCATTCTTTCTTAGGCCACTCTGACTTGCCATCAAGTGGAGAAATGCAGAAGGTAGGACTGGAAAGAAAAGAAGGAGTGCCAAGATTATGTATTCAGAGGTTGGGGGGGGGCGTGGTTGGGTAGCAGAGTAGAATGGGGCAAAGATTGGGAAGACCCTCTGCAATCCTGAAGGCTGTCTGAATGACTCTGCTAACGAATGTAACCTTCTCTGCTGTACCTAGTGTCTTGCCTTGACATGAAGAGCAATGGCAAGATAAAAGTAATAACATCCAGACAGCTGACAGTTTTCTGCTAGTTTTGAATTCTGGGAGAATTACATTACCTAGGACAAGGAAAACATAAGGAAGCATTGGAAAGAGCTAGTTCAGAGATAATTCTGTGTGAGATACTAGATCTATCTTTTAGTGTGGCTAAGTGATTCTCCATGCAAAGATGTTTATCATACTTGGGGTGACAAAGGGCTAATGCAAAGTACTAGAATCTCCTCGATCTTCACAGATTTTTAAAAATGAGGATTAAAGGGAACTATAGGAGCATGATATGAGCCATTAAATAGAGACATCAGAAAACTTTGAAGGTTTAGGGAGTAGTTAGATGAGACAAATAAATATATTACAGAACAAAATGCTAAAATTTTTTGCAATTTTCCCTCTAAAAGGTCTTCCCTTGATTGGGGCATATAAGTACCAAGGTTCTTTAAACATCTCAGGAACAACCAGATGGCCGATCTGTCAGAGGGCCTACTGAGATTTAGAATTAATCTTTAATTACTTATTTATAATTTATAATTACACAGATAGGGGCAGCTCATCCTACTTGAGTAATTTTCTCTGTGGGATTAAGTTGTGCCACTTGAAAGGCACATTGACTTTTTTTGATATTTGGTATTTTATTTTGTCTTAAAAATATTCATTGTGACTCACAATTAATCTCATGATACATAATGTGAAAAACATTGATATAGACATTTTCCTTAGGTGTGTTGGTAGTGTGAGTATGATAGCTTGATGATCAAGGAATCTAGCTAAACTGTTGTGGCTACAGGAAGTTCTTTGAACTTGTAGGTATAGATCTTAGATTTTCATTCCTGATACTTTTTGATGGAAACAATTTTTAAGAGTTCCAGTTACAGTCTAGAGAGGCTCCAATGAGGTTTTCTATGGCTACCAGGTCAACTACTAGGTTGGGGCTGGTGATATATTTTTAGAACTTCCTTGGAATGCATCCTTGACCTCTGACCCAGCACCGGGAGCCCTGTGGCAGTTTAGCTTGCCCTCAATTTCCTCCACATAGACTCTTTCAATCTCTAGAGTATCAGAAACTTGTATGTCAGGTACCACATCATCATGATCAAAATTATTAGTCCATACTCATGTGAAACTACGGAACAGATTGATCTTGGTGGTCTCTTTCTGAAATTAATAAATCATCTTGAATTAACTGAATCCTACGAAAATGATGGTCAGCATATGTTGGCTACTAAAAAGACTGAGCTTAAAGTTTTATTTTCTTCTCCTCTAACTCAATCATCTCACCATATAGGTATGGCTTTATGAGCCAAAACAAGCAAGCAAGCAAACAAACACTAAAACCCAATATATTTCTCTTAAGTTGTTATTTGTCACCATGGAGTATTTTATCAGATGTTGATTTACAGATATTCAAATTTTGCCAATTTGACATGCTTGATACAGTTCTGTAACTAGGTGTGAAAAACAGGAGATCTGCAAAAGAAAAAAATAGAAATGATCTTAGAGCAAGAAATTCTGAGCTAGATAATGAACTACATTCCCAGCACTTTTATTTTAAAAGCAAGCAGGCTTTAATGAGCTTTTATAGGAAAATAACACAAGAGGCCAGGATAAAGCCCTGCCAATAGATTGGGCTGGATTCTTTTCTTCTTTTTTTAGGGTTTTGTTTTGTCTGCCCAGAAAGTATCCAGGAAAAAGAATGAAAAAATAGATTCTAAAATGGCAGAATTTTAGGACTGGATCGAGTGTTCAAGATTTTCTAGTGTAATTTCCCTCTTTTAAAGATGAGAATGATTAAGTCTATTTTGGTTTGGTGACTTATCTAAATTCATACATTGAGCTATTGGCAGGCTTATTCATTTAGCAGGTGTTTATTGACTATACATTGGGTATGTATGAGTATTACTGAATTTAAGGCACAGAAAAGACAGCAAGCAAGCTGTCATGCAGTTTATATTCAGGCTGTCACTATGCTTTTTTTCATAAATGATGGAAAGGCACAATATTGTTACACTTAGGCTAGGAAAAATGGAGGGCAATAATTGTCCACGAGGATATGAAATATTCTGAGGAAGATGTTGACCATTTATTATCACTGTAGGGATGCAAACAAGACAAATGGGTTCATGTTACAGCAGAACAGAGTTCAATTAAAAATAAGAAACAACTTCTTGGATGCCATGGTGCCTAAGCATTGAAATCATCAAAGAAATTTATTGGTAATATAAAATAAAATAAATTCTCATCAGTCTTCAACTCTAGTCTTTTTGCAAATCATTCATTTTGTTTCTTATAAGGTCTTCAAACCACTAATCGCAAGGATTTTAGTTACAAGGTTGTTTTTGTGTACAGCATATCATGGTTGCTGTCTCCTGAGATGCTAGATTTCACAAAAACAACTCAGCTGTTGTGCTTCTGTATTCATACTGGCATTGTTTCCACAACACACTGCTACATAGAAATGGTTTATGACATGTGACACGGATGGGATTTTGAAAAGTTTACTGTAAATTCAGAATTTAACTTCTTTTATTTTTTACCACTGACCTCACACTAAAATATTGAAGCAATATACCCATGGAAGTCATTTGGGTCCTGATGTTAATAATAAACTGTAATAATAATTGCCAATAATAATCCCACATTGTTCAAGATACTTTATACTTATAAATTGTTATAATCCTCTCAAGCAACCCTATCTCACACCTGTTCAAAAAAGGAAGTTCAGGAGATAAAGTGCGTTGCCCAATGTTGTACCGTAGCAACTGGCAGGACAAGGTTTGGAACCAGGATTAGACTGACCGTGAGGCTAGTGAAGTCTGAGCTCTGGTCACCTCACTCACACAGCCCACCCCCCAACTTCAAGGCCCTGGGAGGTGCCCCAGGAAATGTTTTTTACAAGATGGGGGGACCAATTTCTGCTTTGCCTGGGACTAAAGTGTTTATTAGGATGCAGGACTTTCAGTGCTAAACTGGGATTGTCCAGGCAAAATGGGATGGCTGGTCACCCCATTATAGAGGGTCATATGTTTGCTAAAAAATTTTAAAGTTAGATATTATGGTAATGGTGATTGAGAGATCTATCTTTTCCCCCTGATATTTCCTTCTCTTTTGCCTTGCCTCTTCTTATGCCACTGGAATAGCCCCACAAACTTTTGGATCCTAGTGAAGGCTGAGCAGCTTCTGTGGACAGTTAGTTTGCCAAACATCCCAGATTAGGAAAGGCTCCCAGGACTGCACCTATGCCCACTTGGCCAACGCTCCTTGCCCTGCAACATTCTGGTGCAGGGACATAGATCCAATAGTGACATAAATGTTTCCTAAGAGCACCCTGCACCAGAAGCATGTGGGAGGTGGAGGAAAAACAGGATGTAAAATGTGCAAACACAGAGGTTCTGCTGTAGAAAATTCTTCCAAATCTCATAGCCCATTAGAAGATTGAAGAGGTTCTCCCAAATTTAACAACAATCCTAAATATGTACATGTTGTTACCAATGACACGCTGTAAAGTTGGAAGAACTCACAGCAGTAATAATAATCACCACCAATTTCTGATCAGTCACTCTGGATACCTTTCCAGTTTCTTTATAAAAAAGAACACAAGATGGCTATCATATCAAAACATGAGCAAAGACTATGCAACCAAAACAGCATCCAGGAGAAACAGTATTACTGAGATATGTTAAAAAGTTAAATAAGTACATGCATTTTTTTTCTAGATTTTTAATGTTTTACAATATCTTTAATTTCCTGTGATTTCTCTTTATAAATAGATACTTTTAAGCTATTTTGATTTCTAATTTGTTTTATTCTTAAAGAGGGTCTACCAATTTTGTTTTAGGTCCCACCAAACCTGGGACCATCCATGGATGTCCCTGGATGACCTAGGTCCCAGGTGAGATGTTTTCCACAGGTTATCCTCTTTCTGCTCCTTCCCTGGGCACACTTTCCATTTCTTTACCTGCTTAAAGTTTGTTTCTTTGATGACTGAAGTTTGAACATTTATCTCTACTGACACATAGAAGGAGGAAAAGTTTGAAGAAAAAATATAAATTATGGATGTGATTATTGATCTGCTCCATGCAGATCCTAACAAGAACAGCAAATCTCAGAGAAACTGACAGGCAGACCAGGCCTAGGCATACACTCTACCTTTGGGCAAGTAGACACAGGTGCTAAAACATATGTTCAGCACTCTTTTTCACTCTGAGGTGTGCAGTTTCCACCGTTTGGTTAATTATTACTGGATTGTGCTCTGATGCTATTTTTGAAATGAAAAACAAATGGTCCTCTAGTTAACTTCCAGGAAATAATTACAGTTGACCCTTGAACAACATGGGTTTGAACTATGTGGGCTCATTTCTATAAGGATCTTTCCCCAATAAATACATACAGTACTGTAAATGTATTTTCCCTTCCTTATGATTTTCTTAACATTTTCTTTTCTCCATCTTATTTTATTGTAAGACCATAGTATATAATACATATAACAAAATATGTGTGAATTGACTGTTCATGTTATTGGCAAGGCTTCCAGTCAACAGTAGGTTATTAGTGGCTACATTTTGGGGGAATCCGAATTTATACATGAATTTTTGACTGGGTGGGGGGGTGGCACCCTAATCCCTGCACTGCTCAAGGATCAACTGTATTCTATGCTACACTGCATTTCTTATTGCTTGATGTTTCCTTCTTAATTTCCATTGCCAGTGACATGACCCCCATCATAAGTTCTTTCTCCTCATGGCGAGTTTGGTGTGGGCTCTCCATTCCCAACATGCTACTGAAATATGGATCCTTTCACACAGTCTGGAAGTTATATATTTGTACTAGTACATTCCCTCTTCTGTTCCACTTCAGCTGTCTTGGGGTGGTAGGTTTGTAGTGCTGGATATTGTATAGAAATATTAAATATACCATTTATTGAAAGCAGCACTGTTGGTGGCAGTATTCTGAGGGGTAACCTTTGAAAATGATTTTCTTTTTGGAAGTGTTATTTTGACAAGCAATGATCCTCAAATATGGACGAACCGCATTTTATTTTTTATTTTACATTTCACACTGCATTTAAAAATACCAGTTTCCATATTTCCATAACAGATGCTGGAGAAGTTTTCTATCCACAACTTTCAGATGGGAATGTCATTTATATTAAATTCTTATTTCTTCCCACTTTATATAATTTTGCCATTTTTTCAATTAATTATGTTGTATGGGATATAATGGAGTCATCAATTTAATAACATTAGACAGAAATTAAAGAAAATAATATCTATCTGAACAACTATGATAATCCTCTATTTATATCAAGTTATGTTTTTCTACTTTGGCTAAAAAGAGAGGGAGGGAGTAAAGCTAGTTATGAGTGTCTGTGTATATGTGTACTCTTCTGCAGAATCTTCCTTGTCTCCTTAGCACATAGCCCACTTTGGAACGAGTTTTTCCACTGGAGAAGAATCTTCAGGTATAGACCATTGCAACATTTAACATTCAATCAAACCTGTCCCTCTGGAAATAAGATGGAGATTGGGAGTGAGGACAAGATATTTGCAAAGATGTATATCATATGGCATTTTAATAGGAGAAGCAATATTTCTTGGGAAGTATTCATGGCCACTCCGTCTTTGTCAATTGTATCATCCAGCATAATCTCAGAGACAAACAATTATTTCTCACTCATGTATTATGTCCATGGGTTAGCTTGGGACTGTTCTCATTACAATTAACTTGGAATCCAGGTTGACAGAACAACTGGCATGAACACCGAGAAAGGGATAAAACACTCTGCTGGGTCTCACACCAGCCCTAGAAAGTCCAGCCTGGAAGTGACTCAGGTCACTTCCCCTTACAAGGGATTGGTAGAAGTAGCTCCAATTAACTATACGGGGGCCAGGGTTACAACCCTCCCAAGTGGTTGGAATGTGCAAGGTAGAATTATTTTAGAAACAGGATTAATAGTTTCCATGTGGGAAATATCTTAACCTTCCTTCTATCCATCTGTAAGTTGCTTCAACGTGTGTTCATGACTATAAATAAACTAAAGCAACTGTAGTGTGCAAGTTACTGTTCTAAGAGCTAGAGTAGGGAATGATGAACCCACAACTGTTTCCCAAAATTAGTGGGCACAGTGTAGACACAAAAAAGCAGAGGGTTTATAAGAGATTGGAGAAGTCCCTTAGTAAATCTTATTGATGTTAAAGTGTTATACTATTTCTATAATCTTGGTATACGTCATGGTTACTATCTTTATAAGTGATGCTGAATATTTTGTGAAGGTATCATCAAGTGTTTTCTACTGCTTGTATTCCGTTACTCTGTCCTAGCCTTCAATGTTAAGGACAGTGTGAGTCTGTCTACTTTGCCAGCTATGATGTTATAAATCTGAAACCTACTAGAAATAACTATTATAGTTGGAGTATAAATTTTCACTTATTCTACTATCTAAGTAGTAATACACAGATTTTATAGTAATAATAATCATCTTATCATCAATAGTTGTATTGCTTATTTTTTACACTTATCTTTAGGACTCTCATATAATGCCATGATACTATTATTGTTAGAATGAGTAACCACAACTATAAACATTTTGGAACCTGTGGCTTTTTGGCATGTTGTTTTCTAAGGTGAGAAACACAAGAGAAATTCCACTGGAAGGAGCCCTGATGAGGAAGAACTTGGCATTACTGGTCCAACCTAATCTACTATAGTCTTTCAAATCAGAGACATAAATTAAATATTCAATTGGATTTATTTCTTTTATCATCACTGGCCTACTTTATTTGGATTTGAAAAAGTTAGGAACTGTCAGCATATCCATCTATTAAAGAAAGGCCACAGTTAAGGTCCTAGAACATCTGGTCAAAAGACTGAATTTTCCTCTCCTGTGAAGACTGGTATTTTTATCTGGTACCCTCAGTTTGTCTGCATAATTTTTTCCCACAAATTGGTATTTAAACCTCAAAACCTTTAGCTAACTACATCTGTCAATGATATTTTATTGTTTAATTTTCTTTTTATGGAGCCAAATTACATCTCTCCCACATACAGCCGGCACTTTACATGTCTAATTTGTCGACATGTTCTATAATGATAATTTCATTGATTTAGAAAGTGACATTATGAGCAACATATGTTCAGTTTAGCAGTAGACCTTGTTATGGCAATCAATTCTTTTCCCCTCCAGAACTCAACTATATTCCACATTTAGCGGCGGCAAAATAATTTAACCAGTTCATGTTCTCAGTGCTTAAAAAAAAACAAAAAGAGAGAAACCTATTTTTGGTCTGCTTTCCTAAGAGAGTAAGTTCTCACTTTGTATAATTTGCAACATGCATATATTATCAATGCATGCCAGAGGTAGGTAAAAAGAGAGAAAGTAGTAAAGGTGTTTAATAAAATAGAAAATGACAAGGGATAAATTTTTCACCAAGTCCTTTAACTGTCTCCCGCCCTCTCCTATTTCCCATGCAACCTTGAAACCCCTGCAAATATCTGCTGAGAGTGACCTGAGCAGTGGGCACTGTGCCAAGCCCTGGGATCCTCTGGGTGCTTTCATGTCTCTGTACTCACGCTTGTATACTTTTTTCTCTAGCCCTTTACTTCTCTGAAACAAAAATCCTTCTCCTTTTTCTAGATCCAGATTAAGGGTCACTTCTACTTAGAGGCTTTTGCAACCCCCTTCTCCTGACCCAAGTTAGCATCAGTCATGTCATCTTTCCCATTCCTTAAGCGTGTGTGACCTCCTCTCAGTCCCCTGTAAACAACTTGGGGGAGGATCTTACTCATCTCCGTGTTCCCAGCAGCTCAACGCCTGGCTTATTGTAGTGCTCCATAAAAGTGAATTGGATTAAGTAGAAAATATTTTCTATTTGACAAAGTTATTGTATACCATAAAGGAATCTCTAAGATGGCACCCTGTTTTTCTTTATAAAGCAATCAAGGGCAGGTGTTGTGTGTTTTTGCTGATGAGGATTTATAAAGCT
The DNA here is from genome assembly GCA_004027735.1 of Carollia perspicillata. NCBI lineage: Eukaryota > Metazoa > Chordata > Mammalia > Chiroptera > Phyllostomidae > Carollia > Carollia perspicillata. The sequence continues at coordinate 14,421 of PVKM010008455.1, forward strand.
AGCCAGGAGTTTAGTTCAATATCAATACACAGTGCAGTGGTTTAGAAATGACATGGGAAGTATTGGGAAGGAGGGACAAAACCCTCTCGTAATGTTAGGGTAGGTGGCTGCATAAAAAACAAAACCAGCATACGAAAATGGGAGCCAACAGATGTACTGCTATAGGACCATATTTTTGCCTGAAAGTTACTTTTTGTATTTAACTTATAGTGGGGACTAATCCCTTTCAGCACCTGCATTTACTATACTATGCAGTTATGATAGTCAATAGAGCCTTTTTCTTTTTTTAAAAACCCTCATCCAAGGACATGCTTATTGATTTTAGAGAGAGGGGAAGGAAGGGAGAATGAGAGGGAGAGCAACGTCGATCGCTTGCCTCTTGTACACACCCTGACTGGGGACCAAACCTGCAGCACAGGCTTGTGCTCTGGGGTCAAACCTGCCACCTTCCAGTTTACAGGACACAGTCCAACCTACTAAGCCATGCCAGTCTCTTAATTATAAAGAGATTAACTTATGTTTTGTATAAGATGCTTATAAAGGTAAGATATCAAGGCGAATACTTCAGAAATTTTTTTTTCTTCAAAAATGTCAGAAAAAAAGGTCTGCTCTCTAGCCAAAAAGCCAGGAAAGGCGCAAACGAGCAAGACAAAAAACTTGTAGATATTAACCAGCCAAACACAGTGGAAAAGAGTCACAGCGTCACTCTCAGCCCCGGATGCCAATTCTATACTTTCCTCCCTGACGAATTACATGTATGGTACTGAGATGCAACCAGGCAACACACACTGGCACATCACTTCATAGTCACAACATCCCACCAAGAGAGTCGCCGCCATCCCATCTTGCCTTTACCACAGGGAGACAATGCTGCTCACAGAGGTTGTGTCTTTGGCCCAAGCGGGCAAGCTCACAGGTGGAAGAAATGGAGTTAGCGAATGGGTCCATCTGAGCTTAAGCCCATGCTTGTCCCGTTTCAACACACCGTTTTACCACTGCACCCAATTTACAAGAGGTGGATTTTCTTACAAGCAAGTTGACATTTTCTCTAGCAGTCCAAGGAGGAACACCAGCAGTGGAAATATGTTCCATGAGGCGATTAATAAAGAAATACATATTTTTTGTTCTTACCTTTCAATCCTATACTGCTATGGACTATTTAATAGCTACTATATTTTACCCTAGGAGATTGAATCCATCACTCTGATTCAGTGTGTTTATCACTCTGTCAAATAGGAGACAGGCTCTATCCTCCTCTGATTGAAAGAATCTCCTAAATAAATGTAAGCACTTACCAATGCAGTTATTATTATTATTCCTGTTAGTGGCCGCTAATTAGTCACTTTTCAATTCATATCCAGAAACAAAAATATTGATTTTTCAGTAATACAGAAAGAAAGCTACCCTTAGGGAAATTATAGCTGATAATTGAGCTAAGGATTAGTCTGCTGGTAAAAGCAAAAGTACACCCAAGAATAATTCACAAAAGTTAGTGCTGAGATTGAACATGTTTTCAAAGCAGCATAAAACAGGGGTTGAAAGTAGTTCTATTTATCAGGATGAACCATTATAAGTAGAGCTGTACATATTAGGATTAACTAAAACTTATACATGCTTTAGATCTCTCTCAATTTATATCAAAATTAATGCCTCTTCTAAACATTCCAAAAGGCACAATCATTAAATAAATTCCATAGGGCCTTTTCTGAGCCATTTATATGGAAACTCATGGGCTAGAAACATTCACAGGAGGCAAGGACTTGAGAGAAAGATATTATGAATAATTGGTACCTTTTCAATACGAATGCTGTGCTGAAAAGTCTAACTGACAAAGTCCACATAATTAGTTTGTAGTGTAACCTTGTACTTTTAAAACAAAGTCAAACAATCCATGATTAAACTATAAATTCAACTTTTAGTTGAGAAAACTGAGGCCAAAGGAGGTGAAATGACTCACCCAAATTTGTACATTCTGGAGAGATGGCCCCTGGGTAAACACGTGTCATGATTACTATCCAGGTATTTTTATCTTAGTTTTTACTCAAAATAACAGGAATTGAACTTTTTTTTGGAAAATACAAAGATGAGGTGATTTACCAGTTTTGAAGCTCAAGGTTGGGGCCTTGATTCCTCTGCAGCTTTAAGTCAGCTGTCAGAAGGCTGGGCTTGGGACCCGAGGGAGAGGAGCCCAAACTTTCATTTACTGAAATAGCAGTACCTTAATTCTAGCATGCTTTGATTTAATAGATAGATATATAATGTTATTGGCTCTTTAAAGATCAGGTATCATGTATGCTTTAAAAAACATTTTTTAACTATCCTTAAAATGATATTTAGAGCAATATCCGACAAAGAATTGAAGAATATAGCTAATGAGATGTCGTTTTAAATAAATATAACTAATCATTTGCATATATATTCGACTTGGCTGTTCTTGATTTACCACTCCTTTAATTTTTACCTCCTCTAGAATTCACTTTCTCTTTTCTTAGAATGATGCACAGGTACTTTTTAGGAGCTCTCCAGGCTTTGTTCCTGTTTCCTCCATAACATCACCAATTCTCTTCTTCATGTAAGTAGTGTGGTTTGTGCTTTAAAAACAAGGACTGTATAAGATGTAGGATATTCTAGATGGCTTAAACATGCTTCAGAAAACTTACATTTCAAGGTAAATGCTTATTGGTGAACTGTTTGGAATTTCTGGAACAAATTTCCAGCTACTCAAACATTATTCAAATGATAATTAACAAAAAATTGAAAACATATTTGCAAAATGTTGAGGAGTTTTGACTAGTCTTCAATATAGTCTCTCTTTCATCAGATCTGTCTGAGTAGCCACTGAGAATTTCCTTCTAGGGTGATGGGGACATTGCTTAGACCATTTTGTACCAGCAGCTCTTTTGTTTCATATTACCAAAAGTCAAGAAATAGTTGACCATTTTTTGAGAGTACTATACTCACTTTTATATACTCATCATGCAAAGCTTCCATTAAAACAACAGTTGTCCTGAGGAAAGCATGAGCCCAGGCACACGGTCACATTAATAAGAAAAAGATGAATTTTGGGGTGTTTAGTATTTCCAGTTGATTACAACTGGGTCAAAAAGTATTGTTCCTCAAAGATACCACTGAATTTAAATTCAGAGAAAAGACAAAACACATGACTATCACTGTACATAAAGATTTGTGAGGAATGAAACAATTGTATAGTTAAAACTGTAGCATTTCCTTTTAGAAAAAACAAAATAAGATTAACATCAAGATCCAATATTGAGGAAGAGAAGTATCATTTCCTTGTCAGGAGAGGAAGGATCTCTTATCTCCTAGTTTGTCCAGTCCCTAGATCGTGCTATTGCTGTTACCCTGCCCTCATCAAGATAGTCCAGATAGTATTGTAAAAGAAAATGCTAACACTTGTTTCTGGGAACACAGCGAGGACATTCAGCTTACTCACACAAGTTATTCTTTTTAAAAAATTATATTTTATTGTTTATGCTGTTATAGTCATCCCAATTTCCCCCTTTGTCTGCCTCTACCCAGCAACCCCCACTCCCTTAGGCAATCCCCACATCACTGTTCATGTCCATGGGTCACTCATATGAGTTCTTTGGCTACTCCATTTCCTGTACTGCACTTTACATTCCCATGGCTATTCTGTAAATACCTATTGGTACTTTTAATCCCTTCACCTCTTCATCCATTCTCCCATACCCACCTCCCATCTGGCAATCATCAAAGCACTCTCTATATTCATGATTCTCTCTCTGTTCTTAGCTACTTAGTATGTTTTTAGGTTCAATTGTTGATAGATATGCACCAATTGCCATTTTACTGTTCTTAGTTTTGATCTTTTTCTTAAATAAGTCCCTTTCTTAAATAAGTCCCTTGATTTGAATCCTTTAATGTCCTTGTAATAAGTGGTAATCTAGTTAGTAAGTGAATTTTCTTGAGCTATGTGAGCCATTCTGGCAAGTAAATTGAACCCAAGGGACTTAGGGATGGTCCTGTTTCTATGTATTAGGTAGAGCTTCTATGACTCCCTGTCTATTTCATATAATAATGGTTCGGGGGTAATGAACCCCTTTAGTTTTTTTGTTACCTGGGAAGCTTTTGTTTGTCATTCAGTTCTAAATGATAGTTTTGCTGGGTAGAGAAATCATAGCTGTAGGTCCCTGCTTTTCATGCCTTTCAATATTTCTTGACAATCCCTTCTAGCTTGCAAAGGTTCTTTTGAGAAATCAGCTAACAATCTTATGGGAACTCCCCTGTAGGTAACTAACTGCTTTTCTCTGGCTACTTTCAAGATTCTCTCTTTATCTTTAACCTCTGGTACTTTAAGTATGATGTGTTTTGGAGTGGGCCTCTTTGCATCCATTTTGTTTGGGACTGTCTGTGCTTCCTGGACTTGCCTGTCTATTTCACTCACCATATTAGGGAAGTTATTTTTCATTATTTTTTCAAATAGATTTCCAAATTCTTGTTCTTTCTCTTCTCCTACTGGCATCCCTATAATGTGAATGTTGGAATGCTTGAAGTTGTCCCACAGGCTGCTTACACTATCCTTGTTTTTTTTTTTTTTTTTAAATTCCTTTTTCTTCTTGCTGTTCTGATTGGTTGTTTTGTGCTTCCTTATGTTCCAAATCATTGATTTGATTCTCAGTTTCATCTACTGTACTCTTGTTTCCCTGTAAATTGTTCTTTATTTTAATTAGTATATGCTTTTTTACTGACTGGGTCTTTTTTATGCAGTTGAGGTCCTGACTAATTTCCTTGAACATCCTTATAAGCACTATTTTGAATTTTGCATCTGATAAATTGCTTATCTCCCTTTCGTTTAGTTCTTTTTCTGGAATTTTGATCTGTTTTTTTAATTTAGGCTATGTTTCTTTGTCTCCTCATTTTGGCAGCCTCCCTATGTTTGTTTCTATGTATTAGGTAGAGCTTCTATGACTCCCTGTCTTTGTAGCATGGTCTAATGTAGTAGGTGCCCTGTAGGATTTGGTGGCACAGCCTTTCCTATCACCCAAGCTGGGTACTTGAGGTGTGTGCTTCATGTGGGCTGAGTGTACTCTCTTCTTGTTGCTGTTGGCAGGTCAAGGGGAGGGATTTACCCAGGCCAGTCAGCCACAAGGTTTAGCTGTGATCACTTACCACCAACCTCTGCCCTCTGTGGAGGATCAGCTGTGTAGAGACAGGGTGGTGGTGCTACAATGTAGTCTGTAGCTGTCCACTGAGTGTGCTGGCCTTGGGTTTTCCTGGGTGGTGCAGGCCAAAGTCAGCCCCCACCTGTGACCCCCATCTTGACCACTCGGGGTCACTCTGCCTGGGCTATGTAGCAATGTGAGATGGCTGCTACCTGTGCTGAGCTTGGAGATTCCCAGGTGAAACCAAGATGTGACTCTTGTCTGGCTGCTGCTAGTGCCACACCTGGGACCACTTAGCAAGACATAAAAGGGGTGGAGGCTCAGTGAGGCTGGCTGTTGCTTGTTTGAAAGGATTTAGCAAGTTGTGAAGCATGAGCCAAGACTAGCCATTCAAATGGAAAAGTCTCTGTTAACAGCTTAGGTGGGCCCTAAAGTTGTGGGATGTTATCTCAGGGGATCTCCAGGATGGGGCAAACAGTGTTAGCCAGGTTGATGGAGTCTCAGAATTGGCACCTGCCTACTGGCTCTGTGGCTATGTGGGAGGAGGGATCAGAAAAGGGACAATAGCCTCTAACTGCCTTTCCGTCTGGGATAAATCTGTCTTCTAGCTCCTGCATTGATGCCAGGCACTTCAATTCCTCCCTGTCTGCCACTGGTGCCTTTCAAGCTGCTACCTGGTGCTGGAGCTCAGAAGGAGTGAGTCTAAGTCCATGTGTGGGTTCTTTAAGAGGAACTACTTGGGACTCCAGGAGTTTCTTCCACTGACTCAGTCCCCACTAGTTTTTGCAGCCAGAAGTTGTGAGGACTTATCTTCCTGGCACTGAAAACCTGGGCTGGCAGTCTGGTGTGGGGCTGGGACTCCTCGCTCCTGAGATATCCCTCCTGCAGATGGGGGACCATCCCATTCCACATCTGTGCCCTCCTACCAGTCTGGATGGATGTGCTTTCTTTAATTCTGTAATTGTCAGACTTCCATTTAACTTGATTTCTGAGTGATGATTATCCTATAATTTAGTTGTAGTTTTGATGTGGCTGTGTGAGGAGGTTACCTATGTAGCCATCTTGACAAGTTATTCTTAATTTTTCTGGTCATCATAGGATGGCTGATCATGGTAGGTCAGGTGCCATTTATGATTGTCACAAAGCAGAATCTTTTCCTGTTGAAACTCTTATATTGATGCCTTTTAATCACTATATCAAATTCTATTCTTGAAAAATAATTTTTATTACAAAAATAATTTTGTCATGAGAACTTGGCTGTAAGTAAGGGTTGAGAGGGGAAAATGGGGGCATTGCTTTGTTTTTACTTTTTTCAATGCAGGCTTTAAGAAAACTGTACTAAATTATTTAATTTATTTTAGGGATCAAGGTTATTTAAGCAATGCAAATTTTATGAGCCTACAGGTATTTCCTACCCTTCAATTTCTTTTAAGTGTTTCTTACTATGCAGTACTCAAAGACCTACAATTTTAATAGGACTGTATGTTTATACACCATTTTACTATTTTAAAAATTTCCCTAGAGTATGCCTTGTTTAGTCATTGAACCCACTGGTTCAATGGAAGGATGGACTCCATTATTATCAGTATATTAATACATATGGGCATGCTCATTAATTTACTCATCAAACTCTGAACCTATAGCACATGCTAGGCACTGTGCTGTGCCCAGAGATTATAGCATTCACCTGAAGTGATACAATGAGAAAGGACCCAGGAAGGGAGGAATGCTGCTCTCTGCTATAACTGATTATTGTTAGTGATTCTGAGAAGGCAAACATGTAGTGAGAAGTGGACATATTATTAGTTTATCTAAAGTAAAACTTGAGAGGTGGTACATCTGTCATCCAGGGGAAATGCAAGTTCTTTCCAGAGATGAAATTTAATAAAAAAGTATTCATTGAACTACATTTTCAAAGGATGATGCAAAGCAAGATCAGTAGATGAGGTATTGATAAGCAGAGGAAGCATCAGCAAGTGTGAACCACTGATGTATTATTTTGTTCCAAAACTTCCACTTGGTAAACATTAATCAAACAGAACAAATAGTAACTTTGAGTTCCACCAATTACTTTTCCTAAATAGACACTAAATATTTGATGGTTGGGTATATAGATTGCTATTAAATGTCAAGTGAGATTTCAGTGTAGTTTAATAGGGGTAAAGTACATTAAATAGGGGTTAATAAATGATTAATATTTCAAACTAGATCTACTTGGCTTCTTTTACAGATTGACCTCACCCTACTTCAAAACCTCTGCCAAACCCCCATTATTTGGATTCTCTTTCCAAATGGCACAGGAATAACTTTTTATCAATTGCAGTTGTATGTGACATTAAAGCTTTGAATTTAAAATAAGACATGCTTTTAAAAACTCATAAAATGCAAATGTTTATAGTCTCTGAGTAGGAATTGCAATCTGTGCGAGAGTGATTTACCCACACTAAACTGATGAAAACATTACCTGTCTAACATGGCTTAATTATTTTATTAATCTGTTACCAGGAAGAACATTTTGTTTTGCACCCAGTGGGGCTTTAAATGATAGTTTTAGGACTTGCATTTGTTTTCTTCCCCAACTGGCTTTCCTAAGATTCACTTCTGCTTATTTTATTGTGCTTTGAAAACAATTGCTCATCAAGGCGACTGAGCCCCAATGTCCCACTGTGAAGCATGTGTGGCATTAGGGAACAGCTTGGGTTTCTGTGCCCAAGGTTTGAAGCCAGGCTCTGCCATTCATCCCTGTGTGAGCTTGGGGGCTATTGAACATCTCCAAGCCTGTGTCCTCACGTATAGGCCACGGACAATATATAATCCCAAGTGTGGCTGTGAGGGTGAGAAACATTTTATGCAAAGAGCCTTGTGTGGCACCTGGCTCATGGTAGGCTCTCAATAAATTGTAGGTAGTAAAAACAAACAAAAAAAAGATTACTTGAGTCCAGATGAAATGATGACTGGAATCATGATTAACAAGAGCTACTTTGGATGAAGAAGCTTAGATAGTGTAATATTGTTATTTATTCACCCAGAAGACCAAAATATATTTGTCATATATATTTGATCTTTGTCCCCAACTCCTGGCTCACAGCTTCGAATTTCCTAAGTGTTGAAAGTGATCAAGGTCTTTTGTTATGTTAATGAGGTGAATTTTGGAAAGTACTTAAGTTTTGGGGGCTGGCTGCCAAGAGAACCCACCATTTAATTAGAGTGTTGGACCTTACAGTCCCATCCCCTCACCCTGTCCTCTGAGGAGGGGAGAGAGACTGGGGGTTGAATCAGTCATCAATGACCAGTGAGTTTGCCATTAGGCCTGTGTAACAAAGTCTCCATAAAAAACCCAAAAGAAGAGGTTTGGGGGTTTTCTGTGTTGGGGAACCAGAACACTTCCATGTGACACTGTTCCAGGCCCCAGGCTCCACAAGAACAGAAACTCCTGTGTTCAGGACCTTGCCCTATGCACCTATGTATCTCTTTATCTGGCTCTTGATTTGAATCCTTTAATGTCCTTGTAATAAGTGGTAATCTAGTTAGTGAGTTTTCTTGAGTTATGTGAGCCATTCTGGCAAGTAAATTGAACCCAACTAGCGGGGCGTGGGAACTTCCAATCTATAGCCAGAAGCACAGGTAAGAGCCTGGGCTTTCAACCAAAGTCTGAGTTGTGTATATGTGTAGGTGTGTTGGGGAGGAGGGCATTCTTGTTGGACTGAACTCTTACCTGAGGAAACTGGGTCTCTCTTAGAGTAGATAGTGTCAGAATAGAGTTGAATTCCTGGACACCTGCTGGTGTCTGGGAATTGTTTGTAAGAGTGTGAGGAAACCACCCTTTCACTCTCCACCTTGGAATTAAATCCAGGAAACTAATTTAGATAGGCACACCTCAATGGTACTCTTCAGCTTCTTATATTATCTCCAGATTGCTCTATTTTTTTGACTCAAGACCATACAGTCAACACTACATGCTATGATGATCTAATCCTTGGCATTGGCCCTGTCTTCTCAAAGTCAGCATGCCCCAGACTCTGTACCATTTTTTCTCCCAATGTAGGGATACAGGTATAGGTAGACAAATGAATTAGGGAAGGAACCTACAATCTAAAGAAGTTGTCCTATTGTTTGTTAGTTGTTAGCCCAGGTGATTTCATGTAATCATTTGTACTATCATTTAGTTGGGTTTCCAAGAGGGAGTGTTGGCAGTGAGACCATCTCAAGGCACTGGGTGTTGAGGGCAGTATCATTTACAGGGATGATGCAGGCAAATAAAAGGTGGGAGGGGAACACTCTATTGAAGATGGTAACAGTCCTTATCTTTGTCTAGTATTGTATAGTTAATATAAATCATGTTTTTAAAATCTGTCAACTACAATAAACCTTTTTGATAAGTAGGGTTATTACTATCCCCATTCATAAATGAGTTAGTGGCCACATGTTCTACCCAGTGGTTAATCCAAAGATAGAGTCCCACAGCGTCTAATTACCTGGGTCTCAGTACTCACCATCATGTTTTCCAGTCTCACTTAGTGAAAAGAAGCCTGACTGCATCCCCTTGAATAGGCTAAATTCTATCCTCTTCAAATTGAACAAGATTCCCCCAAACAATGAAATTCAGGCAGATGAGGGGGCTAATAATAAACCCTTACCCATGACAAACTGGATGGCTGTCAATGGACTTCAAACAACTGCTTTTGGCTTCTCAATATTAGGTTATGGATTGCTGCCATCACCACCAAAATCAGAATCAGTAACTAACATTCATTGAGTGCTTTCTATATGCTGCTGCACTCAGTGCTATCTTACCTCTACCAATCCTTTCAGTCACCATATGCAATAGGTACCACTTAAACCCTCCTCTACAGATCACATGAGGCATAAAGACATTATATCACACAACTGGATAACAAAATTGTATGAAAAGGAACTCAGATTATTTGGCTCTAGGGCCCTGATTCAGTTCATAGAGCTGAAGGGAGCACTTGGCCACTGTCATCCAACATTCAAAAACAATATAAAGATTTCAGTAGTTCATTACTCTGGAAACAAGTTAGTCAAGCTTCTTTAGGACAACGAGAATATTTAAATAATTACTTAAATTTAAATAATTTTTATTTTAACTATTTAATTTTATTTTTTATTGACTGCATTGGGGTGACATTTGTTCACAAAACCATACAGGTTTCAAGTGTACAACTCGATAAAACAGTACCAGCACACTGTATCATTCACCCATCACTCCAAGCAGAGGCTCTTTCTGTCCCCATTTCCCCCCCTTTGCCCATCTCTACCTTCCCCCACCCCCTTTCCCTCTGGCTAGCACCACGCTGTTGTCTGTGTCTATGTGTTACATATATGTGTTTTTGTTGGTTAATCCCTTCATCCTTTTTCATCCAATCCCCTAAACCTCCTCCTCTCTGACAGCAGTCAGTGTGTTTCATGTATTCATGCCTCTGTTTTAATTTTGTTCATCAGTTTATTTTGTTTATTAGGTTCCACATATAAGTGAGATCTTACGATGTTTGTCTTCTCACTGGCTTATTTCACTTAGCACAATAAGCTCCAGGACCATCCATGCTGTCAAAAAGGGTAAGATTCCTTCCCTCCTTCCTTCCTTCTTCTCTTTCTTTTTTTTGTTTCTCCCTTTCTCTCTCTTTTTTCCTTCTTTCCTTCCATTTTCCTTCCTTCCTTCTTTCCCTCCTTCCTTCCTCTCTCTCTCTCTTTCTTTTTCAGCCAAGTAGTACTTCATTGTGTAAATGTACTACAGTTTTTTATCCACTCTCCTACTGATGGACACTCTGGTTGTCTCCAGATCTCGGCTATTATAAATAACACTGCTATAAACATAGGGGTTGCGTGTATTCTTTTGAATTAGTGTTTTGAGATTCTTAGGATATATTCCCAGAAGTGCGATTGCTGGGTCAAAAGGCAGTTCCACCTTTAATTATTTGAGGAAATTCCATACTGTTTTCCACAGTGGCTGCAGCAGTCAGCCTTCTCACCAACAGTGTGCTAGGCTTTCCTTTTCTCCACATCCTCACCAGCATTTATTTACTGACTTATTGATGATAGACATTCTGGCAGATGTGAGGTGATAATTAATTGTGGTTTTAATTTGCATCTCTCTGATGACTAGGGTGTTGAGCAATTTTCATGTGTCTATGGGCCCTCTGTATGTCCTCCTTGGAGAAGTATCTATTCAGGTCCTTTGCCCAATTGTAATTGTGCTATTTGTTTTTTGGTGTTGAGTTGTATAAGTTCTTTACATATTTTGGTAATTAACCCTTTGCCAGATATATAATTGGCAAATATATTCTCCTATTTAGTGGGTTCCCCTTTCATTTTCTTGATGGTTTCTTTTTCTGTGCAAAAGCTTTTTAGTTTGATGTAGTCCTATTTGTTTATTTTGTCCTTTGTTTCTTTTTTGCAAGGAGATATATTGGCGAAATTATTGCTACAGGAGTTGTGTGAACTTTGGCCAACATGAAGGCGTAAGTGGAAATACTGTACCTCCTCTCACAATCAAGATTAAGGACAACAAATATTTACAAACAGTAACACAACCAGAACACAGAAAATTGAACTACAGAAGTCCAACAACCATTCAGCCAGACTGGTAAGACAGGCGGAGTCGGCAGCCAGCAGAGAGGAAATATGGCAGGAAAACACAGTGGCTGCCAGATCCAGGAGCAACGGGGAGTGTAGGTGGTGAGGAGCTTGCAGACCCCAGACACAGGGAGGAGATGAACAGGATGTAGGGCACACAGGACGGTTGGCCAACTGTGGACACACATTCGTGTGCAGATAAACTAGGCTAGAGTGGGCAGTGAGAAGGACCGCATGGCCCAGGGCCCCAGTGATGGGAAATAAAGCCTAAAAACACTGATTAAAAAAGTGCCAGGAGAGGCTCCCAGCCTCACAGGAGGGGACATTGGGGAGACCCAAAGACTCCTGGAGCATGCATAGGCCCACCCACCTGGGAACTAGTGCCAGGGGGGCCCAGTTTGCTTGTGGGAGGCAGCAGAGGGGATACAAATTGGAGAGTGAGGAATAGGCGCCATTGTTCCCTCTCTGACCTGCCCCCACAGACAGCATCACAACCCAACAACTGGGTTACCCTGCCCTGGTGAACACCTAAGGCTCCTCCACCCACACTTCAACAGGCATCACCTGACCAAAAATGACTCAAACAGAAGAAAAGCTCAGAGCCCCAGAGCCAATACTTTTAAACGACCAAGAGATAGAAAACCTATCAGATGCAGAGTCCAAAACACTGGTGATCAGGATGCTCACAGAACTGGTTGATTTTAGTCACAAATTAGATGAACAAATGAAGGCGTTGATAAGTGAAATGAAGGAAAATGCACAGGGGACCAATAGTGATGGGAAGAAAACTGGGACTCAAATCAATGGAGTAGACCAGAAGGAAGAAAGAAACAACCAAACAGAAAAGAATGAAGAAATAAGAATTCAAAAAAATGAGGAGAGGCTTAGGAAACTCCAGGACATCTTTAAACATTCCAACATCTGAATTATAGGAGTACCAGAAGGGGAAGAGGAAGAGCAACAAGTGGAAAAGTTATTTGAATGAATAATAAAGGAGAACTTCTCTAATCTGGCAAAGGAAATAGACTTCAGCAAGTCTAGGAAGCTCAGAGAGTCCCAAAGAAGGTGGATCCAAGAAGGAACACACCAAGGCACATCATAATTACATTAGCCAAGATTAAAATGAAGGAGAGAATTCTAGAAGCAGCAAGAGATAAGGGGACAGTTACCTACAAAGGAATTCCCATCAGACTGTCAGCTGATTTCTCAAAAGAGACATTACAGGCAAGAAGGGGCTGGAAAGAAGTATTCCAAGTCATGAAAGGCAAGGACCTACATCCAAGACTGCTCTATCCAGCAAAGCTTTCATTTAGAATGGAAGGGCAGATAAAGCACTTCTCAGATAAAATCAAGTTCAAGGGGTTCACATCACCAAGCCCTTATTATATGAAATGTTAAAGGGACTTATCTAAG
>PVKM010008455.1:27671-39046 GCA_004027735.1 Carollia perspicillata
GTGTAGGGCGGAGGGGAATGAAGGGGGGAAATGGGACAACTATAATGGCATAATCAATAAAATATATTTAAAATAAATTTAAAAAAAGAGTGTGAGATTTTACTGCTATGTTTCCTTGTAGGATTTTTATGATTCACAGCTTACATTTAAGTCTTTAATCCATTTTGAGTTCATTCTTGTGTATGGTGAAAATTGGTGGTCTAGTTTTATTTTAGTTTTTTGCATGTCCCTGTCTAATTTCCCCAACACTATTTATTAAAGATACTGTCTTATCTGATTGCATACTTCTGCCTTCTTTGTCAAATATTAATTGTCCATAAAGGAGTAAGTTTATTTCTGGGCTCTCTGTTCTGTTCCATTGAATTATATGCCTGTTCTTATGCCACTACTAGACTGTTTTGAACAGAGTGTCCCTGTAGCATCATTTGATATAAGGTAATGTGATTCCCCCAACTTTGTTCCTCTTTCTCAAGGTTGTTGAAGCTATTCAGGAACTTTTTTGGTTCCCTATAAATTTTTGGAATATTTGATCTAGATCTATGAAATATGACATTAATATTTTAATAGGAATTTTATCTCCCTGGTTAAATTTATTCCTACACCTTATTTGTGTTGTTGTTGTTGCAATAGTAAATTGGATTGTTTTATTAGTTTCTCTTTCTGATAGTTCATTATTGGTGTATAAAAATGCAAGTGATTTCTGATTATTAATTTTGTATCCTGCTACTTTGCCAAATTTATTTATTTGCTCCAGTAGTTTTTTTGCTAGAATCGTTAGAGTTTTCTATATACAATATCATGTCAACTTTGAATAATGACACTTTTGTTTCCACCTTTCCAATTTGGATGCCTTCTATTTCTTCTTCTTGTCTGATTGCTGTGGCTGGAACTTCCAGTACTATGTTGAAAAAGAGTGAAAGTGGACATCCTTGTCTTGTTTCTGATCTTAAGGGAAAAACTTGTAGTTTTTGCCCATCAAGTACTTTGTTGGCTGTGGGTTTTCATATACAGCCTTTATTATGTTGAGATATGTTCCCTCTATTCCCACCTTACTGAGAGTTTATTTTAATCATAAATGGGTTCTGGATTTTATCAAATGCTTTATCTACATCTGTTGATATGACCATGTAATTTTCTTTCACCTTGTTTATGTGATATATCACATTTATTGATTTGTGAATATTTTACCAGCCTTGAATCCACAGAATAAATCCCAATTTATCATGGCATATGATCTTTTTAATGTATTGCTGGATATGGTTTGCTAATATTTTGTTGAGGATTTTAGCATCTATGTTCATCAGGAATATGGGCCTATAATTTTAATTCTTTATAGTGTCTATATCTGGTTTTGGAATTATTATAATGACAGCTTCATAAAAAGAATTTGGAAGTCTTCCTTTCTCTTGACATTTTTGGAATAGTTCGAGGATAGATGTTTGTTCTTCTTTAAATGTTTGGTAAATTTACCCGTGAGGACATCTGGTCCAGGACTGTTGTTTGCTGGGTATTTTTTGATTACTGTTTCCAGTTCATTAGTTGTAATCAGTTTATTCAGGTTTTCTGATTCCTCCTGAGTCAGTTTGGAAGGTTGTATGTTTTTAGGAATTTATTCATTTTGCCTAGGTTGTCCAATTTGTTGGCATACAGTTGTTCATAGTATCTTCTTACACCCCATTGTATATCTGTGGTGTCAGATGTACCTTCTCTTGTTTCATTTCTAATTTTATTTTTTGGATCTTCTCTCTTTTTTCTTGATAAGTCTAATTAATGTTTTGTCAATCCTGTTTGTCTTTTCAAAGAAACAGCTCTTGGTTTTATTCATCCTTTGCATTTTTTTTTAGTCTATGCTATTTATTCCTGCTCTAATCTTTATTATTTTCTTCTTTCTACTTACTCTGGGCTTTGTTTGTTGTTTCCTTCTAGTTCTTTTAGGTGTCAGGTTAGATTGTTTCTTTGAGATATTTCTTGCTTCTTGAGGTAGGCTGTAATGCTATGAACTTCAACTGCTATTGCTCTGTCCCATGGATTTTAGGTTGTTGTATGTTTAGTTTCATTTGTTTCCAGGTAACTTTTAAATTCTTCCTTGATCTCATTGTTAGCCCATTCATTGTTTAATAACATGCTGTTTATCCTCCATGTGTGTGAATGTTTTTCAGTTTTTTAATTGCAGTTGATTTCTAGTTTTATACCATTATGGTCAGAGAAGGTGCTTGATATTCTTTCAGTCACATTGAATTTGTTAATGCTTATTTTGTGTCCTAACATATGGTCTATCTTTGATAATGTTCCATGTGCACTTGAGAAAAATGTATATTCTGTTTTTTTTTGGGTAAAATGTTCTGTTAAATGTCAATTAAATTCATCTGGCCCAATGTGTTATTTAAAGTTGCTATTGCCTTGTTGACTTTTTGTCTAGAGGTTCTATCCATTCTATGTCAGTTGGTGTTAAAATCCCCACTGTTACTGTACTGTTATAGATCTCTCTCTTAATGTCCAGCAAAATCTTCTTTATATATTTAGGTGCTCCTGTGTTGGGTGCATATGTGTTTATAAGGGTTATATCCCCTTTTTTAATCATTATATATATTTATTGTTTATTTTAATGCAGTTGTCTCATTTTTTTCCTTTTGCTCCCTTCCACCCAGCCTACTCCTCTCTCCCACAGTCAATCCTTTCTTCATTGTCCATTTCTGGGTTACATCCTCTCATTGGAGCAATCCCTTTAGCATTATGTCGTGATATTCTTTGTCTCTTGTTATGGCCTTTTTTATTTTTGAGGTCTATTTTATCTGATGTAAGTATTGCAACCCCAGTTGTATTTTTGTTTTCATTTGCATGAAATATTTTTTCCAATTCACTTTCAATATGTGTTTATGTTTTGTTGTTAGGTGGGTTGCTTATTTTCTTATCCAGGTACCCTATGTCTTTTGATGTGAGCATTTAATCCATTTACATGTAAGATTATTATTACTAGGTACTTATTTATTGCTATTTTATTCTTTATGCCTATGTTCTTCTCTCTCTTGATTTTCTTCTTCTTCTTCTTAAAGCAGGCCCTTAACATTTTCTTACAATACTGGTTGGTTATAATGAACACCTTCAGTGTTTTTTCTTTTTCCTTTTTTTTTAATATATATTTTTTTGTCTGGGAGCTCTTAATTTTGCCTTTGATTTTAAATGGTATCTTTGCTGGATAGAGTAGTCTTGAGTCTTTGCTTTTTATCATTTTGACTATTTTATGCCAGTTCCTTCTGGGCTGAAGTGTTTCTGAGGAGAAATCAGCTGACAGCCTAATGAGAGCTCCTTTGTAAGAGATTAACTGCTTTTCTCTTGCTGCTTTTTAAATTCTATATCTTTAATCTGTTATTTTTATTATAATGTGTCTTGGAGTAGGCTTCTTTGGGTTCATCTTGATTGAAACTCTTGTGCTTCCTGAATTTGTGTGACTTTTTCCTTCACCAGGTTAAGGAAATTTCCAGTCATTATTTCTCCAGACAGGTTCTTGATCCCTTGCTCACTCTCTTCCTCTTGTACCCCTATGATGCAGATGTTGTTATGTTTGATGTTGTCCCAGAGATCCCTTAGACTTTTCTCATTTTTTAACATCCTCTTTTCTGTTTGCTTGGGTGCTTACAGTTATTTGACCTCTAAATTGCTGATTCAGTCTTCTGCTTCATCCAACCTTCTGTTGATTCCTTATAGTTTATTCTTCATTTCTGACTGGTTCATTCTTATGGTTCCTATGTCCTTTTTAATGCCTACCATATTTTTGTTTAAGGTCTCACTAAGATAATCCATTCTTTCTCTAAGGCCCTTGAACATCCTTAACCATTGTTTTTATTATTATTATTATTATTATTATTATTATTATTATTATTTTGTTCAAGTACAGCTGTTTCCATTTCCCCACCACCACTTTCCCCTGATCCACCCACACCCATGTCCCACCCTCAATACCACCCCTTTTGGCTTGGTCCATTGTTTTAAAGTCTGCATTTGCTGTTTTTGGTTGCTTCCTTTTTTTTCTGGGGATTTCTCTTATTCTTTCACTGGGGCATATCCTTCGTCCCCCACACCCCATTTTGTCTCTGTGTATTAGGCAAATCTTCTATGGCTCCCAAACTTGTTATGATAGCTTTATGGTAAGGTATTTTGTTGCACTCAGTGGCACAATCCTCCAGATCACACGAGCTCTGTGCTCTAGAAATGTTTCTTGTGGGTTAGGTGCACCCTCTTGTTGAAGTTGAATCTTGAATGCTGTTGGCCCTTTCATGGGTGAAGTTAACCCTTTAGGTTACTGACTATAAGGGTAGATTTTGATCACTGTGTGTGGGACACTGTGTAGGGGCTACCCCCTGAGGCAGAGTTGTTTCTTGCAGAGTCTGGTGCCTGTTGGAGTTCCCTTTTGGGCATGCTGGAAGCATGGTTAGTTGGGTTGAGCTCTGGTGTGGTCTGAAGCCCACCATTGATTTTGTTGGTTCTGGGTTCACTTGGGTGGAGTTCAGGTACAGGTTGATGTCAGACATTGTATGTAACTGGCCTTAGGCTATCTGTCTAGAGCTACCACACTATTCATTCTTTGTGTCTGCATCTAATAAACCTATATGTGCATGGGAGGGGACAATCTGTGTATAAGGGCTGGCTTCCTCAAACTTAGAGCTGGGGGGCAAACCTGTAAAAGGACTGAGGCTCCCTGAGGTCAGCCTCTACCTGCTAGCTACTCTATTGACCCCAGAGGTTGCCTGGTCTTCCTCCAGGGCCTTCTTCAGAAAGACTGTGGAGTGTACCCAAACTGGCTGCAACTCATATGCCCTTCCACAAGCTGTGAGCTCAGTAGGGTGAGGCAAATGGGGTTGGAAGGACAGGGTTAGTAGGCCCTTTACTTGGGGGTCATGCAGTTAGGCATTCAATAAGGGGCAAGTGCCCCTACTCTAACAGCAAACCACTCAGTTTCTGCCAGTCTCCAACTCTATTTTTCTCAAAAGGGGTGCACTGCATGTTCAGGTTGGGTGCACCGAGCTGTCCCTTCTTCAGGAGCAAACTCAGTCAGATGGGGGCACCATGCTCAGGAGGACAGATCAAAAGAGTCTTTCACTGGTGGTGATGCCAGCTCAGCCTGTAGGAGGGGGCCAACCATTTCATCAAGGTCTAAGGAAATTAGACCTTGTCTTAGAGGGAGTCACACTCTGAATGTCTCAGTTCAGAGTAGCGCTCCCTCCCACTGCAGAACTCAGTTCAGCAGGGCAAGGTATCTTGGTCTTGGACAGGCAGATCCCAACAGGCTCCTATTGGGAGTGGTGCTTGCAAACCTGTTGGAGAGGGCTCCTCCAGGATTAAAATGGCTGAGCTCCCAGGGGAGATAGGTGTGCCCTCTTCACCCTCACCCCCAACAATGTAGCCACCAACCCTGTACCTCCCTGTCTGATTTCTGGACAAAAGCTTCTCCAGAAAACATACTCTGAAAGTCCCAGCTTTGCACCACACTGTGATCCTCTAGTGCAACTAAACTCAGTGGTACTGCGTCAGCTAAATATTTCAACAAGTGGGGGATGCCAGGTGTGCATTTGAGGTGGGGAAGACCAGTACCCTTTCCAAAGCTACACAGTTCAGTCTCTGAAAAAAATCCTCCCCCAGAAAAAGAGTGCCTCAAAAGTCACTACTGTGTATGCCTAGATGCCTCTATAGTACCTGAACATAGTGGAGTGGTCTTGCCAGCTGTTGGGGGACCAGGCAGTGCACTGCCCAGGCTGGTGCTCTAACAATAGGAGTGCTTGTCCTTGGGAAGGTGGCATCTGGGTCTTCAGCTGACTCCTTTTCCTTCTAAGCAGACTGAATCCCCAGTGATTTTCACCACCAGATGCTCTGAGAGCTTCCCTTTCCATGTCTGTTGCTCTGGGTTGGGGATCCCTACATGAGGTCTCAACCCCATACTCCTGGAGTGAGGGAGGTTTGCAGCTGAGATATCCCTCCAGCTTCTCAGCTGCCACTCCTGGGTGCAAGGGCCAACTCTTTCTGCATCTCTGCCCTTCTTACCAGCCTGTGTGTGGCTTCTTTTGTAAATCCTTGGTTATAATATTTTAGTTCAGCAAGTCCTCATTTGGTTATTCAGGTTGATTGCTCTATAATTTAGCTATAAATCCATTTGGGGGCTGTTGAGTAGCCCCCAGGTGAGTGTAGCTTCTACCTACTCTTCAGCCATCTCGGAATGTCCAAATTTAAATAATTAAAAAATTTTAAATAAAAAATACTAAAATATTTAGGCTAAATAAATCTGGGGAGTTGGTGCAGAGGGCAATCAGGTTCACTATCCCAGGGTAATAAGTTTCCTGCCACTTATGTGAAACCTGCTGCTCTGGCCCTTTACCCACATGTGAGGAGGATACAACAAGAGCTGCCCAGAACATAGTCTTTGGTGGCCTAACTTTGGTTGGCTTCCTGGAGGAGACTTCCTAGTGATACCCAGGTTTCAGCCTAACTCTTTATCAGGGTTATTATGAGCCTCCCATCCAACTGTTTTTGTTTGTTTTTCAAAATTAAGTGAATGGAGGAAGGGAAAACTAACCCAACCAATTCCCTTATGCAAGGCACCACTGAGTTCTTGTATGGCCATGATTGTGTTTGAAGCACTGTGTTGTCTACACTCTAGCTGTGTTTGCACACTTCATATTGTGTTAATTGTGCAAACACAGTCAGGCAGAGCTGCTCCTACTCCACTTCTAAGAACCCTGCAAACGCTACCAACTGACTGTGCAGTTGGTATCAAAGTGCAGACATTTTGATATTGCTCCCATCCTCTTGATATGGCTGGTCTGAGACGTGAGCCTCACTCTGCAATGAGCCCAGAGAAGGAGAGAGACATGCCAACAGGAAGGAAGACAAACTAAGCAGAACACAGGAGTAGGACTGTGATATTGATTAGCACGACACAGTGCAGTGGAGTTCGATGGTGACAGCATTAGGATCTATGCTGCTGGGCACTTAAAGCTTTTCTATCACATGGGAATGATTGGTAAGGAGTTCTAGACTCATTGGTAGGAAAGTCACCAACAGGGCAGAAGAGCGGACAGAACAGAGGTGTCTTTGATTCAGATTTACTAGTGTTCTTTTACTTCCTGTTAAGAACAAGGTAGCACCCTTTATTTTCAAATATGGCTCTAGGACTCATTTATGTAAAATCTCAGAAATTAAGAAAAATTGGATTGGTTTGTTATGCAAGAAAGCACTTATAAGGGGCTCTTTTTCCCAGACTTTATTGCCCACATTCCAGGGACAATAATGATCTTCTCTCCCCGTCTTTAACACCAAATATAAAGCCATAATTTAAATACACATTAATATAACTGGTCACTGAGGGAGAATAATCATAGCTCATAAGTTTGACAATATAATCTTATTAGGAAACAGGAATCTTCTTTTATTTTAATTGTTTGTAATAATCTGGGAACCCTGGGGTAAGGTGGGGGAGAAGCAAATTCTCCTAGCAAATTAGTATCCACAAAGACACTAACAGAAACCTGTACAATAGTGTTCCTTTTGGAGAGGGTTGGGGATAAGTCTTTGGGGAGAAAGTACTTTGATAGATCAAACAGAATATATTTTTTCTGTCTTCTTCCTTCAAATGGTCCTTTTTATTCTATGCTTTTTCTTGTTTTCTTTTAAATCATCACATAAAATGGAGATCCATTCTTTTGGCATTTTACTTCCTATAGGTCAACATGTGACTTAAAAGTTATTGGAAGGTCTTAATCTGGGAGGCACCAGATTAACTATTTTATACATAAAATGGTTCATTCCTGTTTACATGAAACAACTATTATATAAATTTATTTTTCACATAATGAGCTGAAATTTTCTTTCATGAATAAAACTAATGGATTATAAAGTAGTATAAAAAGTCATTTAAAAGGCTGCTTTGATTAGGTGTCTGTGTTTGACTAAGACACATTATTTTCTAAATAAGTTTCATTGCCTTTGGTGACTCCTTTCTCAAAGGGAGGGAAAAATCAGTAAATTAAAGGTACATGTTAGCATGGTAGAAAAAGTTCCAGTGGCAGGACACAAATTATTTTATTACTAAACCAACTGAGCCATTGATACTTCACAATTCATGAACAAATTTTCCATTACTATAGAGTCATGCTTTTATTGACTGTTATAAAATCACCATTTGTATCTTTTTTATCCTGCTGTGTTTCTATTTTATTGGAATAGTCCTGTAACAGGTATAACATCAGCTCAGATTACCAAGAAATCTATAAAATAGCTTCCTGCTACTCCCTTTGGTACAGATTGAAAGAAAACATTATGATCCCACTGAGTCTCTGATAAAAACTGTGATTCACAGGCCCCCGTGCTACAACCTTATCTGTAGACACCCAGACTTTATCTGCTTTATTAAATTATGGGTCCATCTCACTGGTGTTGATTAGTTATGGTAAGCCTAATGAAATCACCTGGGTCACGAGATTTAGGTAAAAACTTTGCACATGGAAATAAAAGCAAAAAAAAAAAAAAATTCCAAAACTGCTGCAGGAACTAGGAATGCTCCAACAACAGGTTATCTTTGCTGGTGCTTTGGTTGGAACTGACCATGTTGGCCTGTGATATTCAGGTATGGGGACCACTTGGGCTTAAAATAAAAACAGGCAAGAGAACATGACAATAAACAGAAAGTAGCTCTGACTCAATTAAAAAAAAGAATGAAAAACCCTGAAGGAATTATTTTTTAAAAGACTGGTTTCAATAATTTTTAGATACAGAAAGTATGTATAATATAAAACTTTCATAAACTATGATCTGTATCTTTTGAATATTAGTAGAAGAATATCATGGATCAAAATTGCTCTTAAGTGCTAATATTTCTATCCATGTTCTTATCCATGTTAGGAATATCAGCTGAATACACTCTTATTTCCTTCCACATGGAACATCACATTCTATTGATGTTCAAGTAAAATTTTTCTAACTACAAGAAATAAATTTTGTTTTTAAAACACAGAGCAAACCATATCTAGACTATGTTAACTCTAGCTGATTTCAAAAGAACAGGTCACATGGCAGAGGTAGGGAGCCTTCACCACAAAGGAGGACATGCCAGAAGGCTCAGTGTTCATGGACAACATGGAAGAACTTTCTAGTCTTCTGTTGCTTGTAATTGCAAGTTCCATACCAGCGTTATATATCACCATTTCTACTAGCTTTGTGTATAGCTATTTATGTTTCTCAGAGAGTTTTCAGAGAGCTCAGCCCATCTGATTGATACAGTAACTCTATCAGGCAAGCTGATTGCTGAGGACATGAGGGTTATGTGATGGGACTCGAATTCATTCCTGGTCACCAGCTCTTCTACTGGAGTTTTTGCAAATGTGTCAGGTATGTTTGATTTCACAGAACAATGCTATAGTGATTTATATCCATGACCTTAACACACAATATTATGGAATGAATTAATAAAGAGAACTATGATTTAAGATTTTGCATTATAAAGGTAGTTAGTGGTGAATATTGAAAAAAATGTTTTCATAAAACAATGAAAAGGGATCTTTGTCCAAGAAAAAAAATAAACACTTAAAAATAAAAGGAGATTGTTGAACACTGAGCCAAAGAGTTGTGTTTTTTTGCCTTTTCTTTATTGTTGTTCAATTACAGTTGTCCTCATTTCCGCCCATTACTCTCCCCCACCCTACCCACCCCCTCCCACATACTGATATATGAAAACTTAGTTCATATATAATTTGATTGTCTGGCTTATGCATTGGAAGCTAGAGTGTTGAAAATTCTATGGAGATAGTGTGGAAAAAGTTGTTTTTTTCCCCAGCTTCTGAGAAAGCAAAGGGTCTATTTTTTCTCCGCTCTGGCCTTTGATGAAATACCAATGTTCTTTTTTATATCATATTTCTGTTCTTTAAAATGATCCATGAAGTTCTTAAAATGTTAACTTACTTTCCTATTGACACATTTAATGACTTCAGAGATGCTCTATTTTTATTTCTGATAGTTCTTCAATTGTTTATGCCTTCTAGAATGTGAACTTTAAATTTCCTTCTTTCTGTCATCTCGGTTCAATCATAATCTCCAGCAGAACACTTAAAAACACAGGAGAGCTTTTTATAAAGTCATCCAGGGATGAATGTTTTTATATGGTGAAAATGAAACTGTTTTATTATGTGAGGGCCCAGAACAGGTCACCCCAGCATGTGCTCCGGTGGTATGTGGATTGGCTTGAGCTAAACAGGCTCAGGAAAAACTTCTGACCCCCACCCGTCACTGCCTAGCAGAATCTGACTTAGAGGCCTTCACCATGAGAGATTATCAGTAATAACTTTCTCAAGCCACCTGTATGGCAGGGCAAACTTTTATTTACTAAACATCTGTTATCACCATCTGCAATGACACTTTGAGGCCCCCAAGGTGCCTAACTTCATCTCTAGCCCATAACGCCTTATGTACCCCAGTCTCCCTTTCTGTCCCTGAACCTCTCCTGCGTGTGGGGTCTCTGACTCTCCCGTGTCTGCGCATGTGCATGGATCACCATACAAATGTATGCATTACATTTGGGTATTGTCTCTTGCTAATCTGTCTCATGCCAATTTGATTATGAGACCAGCCAGATAAACCTTGAGGGTAGAGGAAATTTTCTTCTGTCTTTTGGTAATATAAACTATGTTCAGTAAGATAATATAACTATTTTAGACTTTTTTGAATCTATGACTTTTTAAATGTTTTTGCTTGTATGGTATGGGGATAAGAAGAGGAAGAGCACTTTGTAGATCTAAGCCAACATAATTATTTGCCAATTAAAACATAAGCATGTGGATAAAAAAGTAAGCATTTCAGCATGCTCGCTTTTATATTTTGGAGAAGTTATTTTCTTTATGATTAAAAGACATCCCTTGTAAGGAACTCATCAAAAAATTCCCTGTCCTTCTAGTACTGAAATGATTGTGATTCTGTCAACATGTCATATGGGCATATAAAACCTTCTTTGATTTTGTCAGCCTACAGGCATCCTTGATCTCAACTGATGTGAATTTCATTTAATTGCCAAACTGTGGAAAGATGCAAGGTACATTCTGTGATTCCCTCCCAACCTCAGTTCACACTTTCTTTTCTTCTTGAAATTGAACTTGTCTAACCAACAGGGCTTCCTAATTTTGATGGCTAGCCTTTAATTAGTTATACTTTAGCTACCATCTTGTTTTATACTTCAGGTCAATATTGGCAATTGTACCAATGTTTTCTTTGTTTTTCCAGTCTGATTTTTTTTTACCAACAATAATAGTGATGATGTTGGTAACAAGAAAATAACTATAGACATAATAACAGTGATATAAGTTTAAAAAAAGTATAAAAAATGTCCAGTAGGTTGCCCC